>SJYW01036393.1:108262-132532 GCA_006410735.1 Raphicerus campestris | reverse complement strand
CTCCCACCTCCCACCCCCTCCCACCCCTCTGGGTTGTCACAGAGCAATGGGTTTGAGTTCCCTCTACAAGCTTGAAGATAGAGTGGGGAGGAGAGGGTAGGACGAATGGAGAGAGTAGCATTGAAACATATACAATACCATATGTAAAATTAGATAGCCAGTGTCTCATGACTTTCTGTGAGTTAAGTGCTATTGTGCCCAGTTTCCAGGTAAGGGAATTGAGGCTTGGAGAAGTCAAGGGCCAGAATCACTTAGCACTCAGTGACAGATTGGAATCTGAGCTCACCTTAACTAATTCCAGAGACTGAGCACTTAACCATCATGTAGTACTGTCTCTCTAGACCTCGGTTTTGGCTAAAAGTCCTAGAAACAGGCCACACGAAAAATGAATCCCCAGGAAAATCTGTGCTTAGAGGGTCTCAGGTGATAAGTGATAATACCATAGATTCCATGCACCCACACAGTGTTGCTACAGGGGCTTGAATGCAAAGCCACAGAATCACAGGAAGAAAAACAGTTGAACAACAGAGGGAATGTCTCCTTAGACAAGGCAAACTACCTACTCATTCAGAGGATAAGAGTGGTAAAGGGATTGAATCTGTGCAAAAGAAACTGGAAATTGGGTCTTAGCTTTAGACTCTGCGCTGTTTCCCATCTTGGTCAAAATTATGCTCAGTCCAGTGGCCTGTGTCTGTGTGGGTTGTGTGTGCATGCATGTGGAATAGTTTGACCTGTTGTAGAAAACAGCACCACTCTGGTGATTCACCGTAGGTATTATCAATAACTCCCGATGACGTGTGATGGATTCTTCATCCACTGACCAGGGTACCAATCATGGAAACCTCTGTGACCTCCCACCCTTCATTGACCTGCTCCTCCAGAAACATTTTGTCCTATCTGTGCTACTGTTAAGTCTCCTTATCTTCTAGACTGGGCTGCATTTGTGCTTTTTTTTTTAATTCATCCTGCACACGTGTAAATGAAAGAACATTCAAATATTCTGTCTTCTTTGACTACACGCATATCTGTATTAATATCTCATACTCTGTTTGTTTTTTTTTTTTTTCTATTCCCCATCTGTCTTTCAGCTCCAGGGTTCCTTGAAAAGAAAACAGATCGTTAACCTGTCTCCTGCCAACAGCAAGAGGCCCAATGGCTTCGTCGACAACTCGTTCCTTGATATCAAAAGAATCCGTGTCGGCGAAAATCTCGCTGCAGGACCAGGGGGGCTCCCAGTAAATAATGGACAAAGTCAGATGATGTCGGGGACCTTGCCCATGAGCCAAGCACCCCTGAGAAAGACTGCCACGCTGCCGCCCCCTCCTACACACTCTCCTGGAAATGGTCTGTTCAACATGGGCTTAAAGGAAGTGAAGAAGGAACCTGGAGAGACGCTCTCTTGCAGCAAGCACGTGGATGGCCAAGTGACCCAGGAGAATATTTTCTCTAACAGGTACGGAGACGATCCCGGGGAGCAGCTGATGGATCCTGAGCTGCAGGAGCTGTTTAATGAACTGACCAACATATCTGTGCCTCCCATGAGTGACCTTGAGCTGGAGAACATGATCAATGCCACCATAAAGCAGGATGACCCGTTTAACATCGACCTGGGTCAGCAGAGCCAGAGGAGCACTCCCCGGCCGTCCTTGCCCCTAGAGAAGACGGTGATCAAAAGCGAATACTCCCCTGGCCTGACCCAGGGCCCTTCAGGCTCCCCGCAGTTGAGGCCCTCATCCGCAGGGCCCCCGTTCTCCATGGCCAGCTCGGGCCTCTCTGCTTCATCCCCAATCCCTTCAGTCCCCCAGAGCCAGGCACAGCCCCCGCCAGCCTCCGGAGCGGCCCGGGCCCTGCCCAGCTGGCAGGAAGTGTCCCACGCCCAGCAGCTCAAACAGATTGCTGCCAACCGGCAGCAGCATGTCCGGATGCACCAGCAACAGCAGCAGCACCAGCCCACCAGCTGGCCGGCCTTGCCCTCCTCAGCAGGGCCTTCCCCAGGCCCCTTCGGGCAGGAGAAAATCCCTAGCCCCTCTTTCGGCCAGCAGCCGTTCAGCCCCCAGAGCACCCCCATTCCGGGGGTCGCCAGCGGCGGCAACCAGTCGAAGGTCATGGCGAACTACCTGTACAAGGCCAGCCCCTCGGCCCAGGGAGGGCCGCTGGACGTGCTCCTGCAGCCCAAGCCGCAGGACCTCAGCCGGAGCTTTCTGAACAACCCGCACCCGGCCATGGAGCCCCGGCATGGCAGCACCAAGCCTTTGTTCCATTTTAACTCGGATCAAGCCAACCAGCAGATGCCTTCCGTGTTGCCTTCCCAGAGCAAGCCTTCACTCTTGCATTACACCCAGCAGCAGCCGCAGCAGAGCTCCATCACGGTTCAGCCACAACAGCAGCCGCAGCAGCCACAACAACAGCAGCAACCACAACAGCAGCAGCAGCAGCCGCAGCAGCAGCAGCAGCCGCAAGCGCAGCAGCCAGCAGCCCAACCCACCCAGCCTCTCCCGAACCAGCCCTTGCTGAGGGCCCCGTTACCACTGCAGCAAAAGATCCTCCTGCAGAAGATGCAGAATCAGCCTATCACGGGACTGGGGTACCAAGTCTCCCAGCAGCACAGACAGGTAAGGACCCCGCTCCTCCCCACCCAGAGTCCCCAGACACCACGGAGCTCAGTCACCATGCTCTGGTTACCACTGTGCTTGGGTCAGGACAGAATCAAGACTCCAAAGACAGCAGTGGTCCTGACAGATGCCTCTGAAGACCTCCTGAGGGTTCCCTTGAGGCGTCCGGAGGCAAGAGCATCTTCCTTGTAAAGCAGCACTGTCTCTGAGGTCTGCTCTTGCTTGTTAAGAATGTTGCCTGAGGATCAGTGTCTTTAGTGGTGTGTCCAGTTGTCAGTAGTCTTCTGATAATGCCCATGCCTGGTGCCTATTCGTTCAGTCGATAAATCAGTCACTAAGTCGACATGCATGTTCCGATGCCATGTGCATGATGTTGCGATTATGCTGAGTAGTGAAATAAGGCCAGACGTGATATTAAGAGTGTTGAATGGCAGATATCCACCCACACCAACCCACTGAAATGTCTTAATGTCCAGCCCATCATAGTAAATCCTGCTGTGACTCCACGCTCGTGCATAAGGCTTGAGTACCCACCTCAAGTAAGACGTGTTCTCTGTCTGCAAGTTCAGTCTGGAGAGGGTGACAGGCTTTAAAAACAATCAGTTTAAAACTAAGTGGAAAGGATAATGATATGGAGCACGAAGGCTGGGTATTTACCGAGCAGGGGGACATCAGGGAAGATTCCTGGAGAAAGTCATGTGTAAGTTAAGTTTTGAAGGGTGAAATTGTCATGACTACAAACAGAAAAAAAAAAAAAAATCTGTGGTTACCTTATATCCTGCAGTTAACATAAAGCGGAGGTCTTATTCTGCCCCAAACAGGAATCGTATGAGGAGATAGCTCTGTCTCCAGAGCACACACTGGTGAATCAGAGCTGCTCCCCGGGGAATTTGAAAAGGAAAAACTCCTTCCTGGAATAAGTGAAGGGAGGAAGGAAGGCAGGAAGGGAGACTGAATGTTGCTTTGTGCATGTAATTTGACAGGTTTCTGTTAGTGTCCAAGCACAAAGACAGCATGCGACATGTCAAAACAATATGTCAGGACAGTGTGACGGCACAGAGCCTAATTCCAGTCACATTCCTTGAGTAGTTTGTGTGGCTGCTGCCCAGAAAAGAATGCTATCAGCAGCACAGACCGTGGCCAAAGCTAACCTTCACCCTAGATATATGCCAGGAGAAAACCAGACCCAACCAGGATTCAAGAGCTGTGTCCCACGTAAAGCTCTCAGTTCTTAACCACCTACAAAGTGTGTTTTTCTATCGTAGATTGTGAAGAATGGACTTGGAGTAGAGTGCTGTGTATATTTTACAAAGCTCCATTTTTAACATGGGTAATTTTGGGATCATTTGAAAACAAACAGTATCGTGGAATTACTTTCTAATATTATGTGTAGCCATTTTGCTATGACTGAATCTGGGCTTAAATTCTTACTCGGATATTCTAGCTGTACGAACCTCAAGCAAACTAGTGAACCTCTGTAAGCCTTAGTTTTCTCACCTGTAAATGAGGGTGATCATGTATATCCTAGGATTTGGGGAGAATAAGTGATATCTTTCTCAGGCCAATATCTAGAATAAAGTTGGCTATTACTGTGCTTATCATGGAAAAGGCCTTATATGATATCAAAATATTTTTAACAAGCATTACTTTTATGCAGGAGATCCCTTGAAGTAAGTCTCAGATTTTAACATCAGCTGTACTAGAGGAATAAAAGAGAACTAACCTTAGCTCTGTCGAGCACTATGGTGAGTGGGTAGTGATTTATGTTTCCAGGGCCTGGGCTTCTGACTGTAAAAGTGGAAATAATAAATAATGAGATATTACTGAGTCATGATTTATTGACGACTTATAACTGACATGACTTCTGTCTCCCTTACTGGTATCTCATTTTACTCATATAATGTAATTACCATTATTCTCATGTTACAAATGAGACAGTGGAAGCTCAGAGAAGTTAAGTCAGTTTTCCAAAGTTACACAGATAACAAGTAGCAGAGGCGTGATGCTAATGGCCTACTTTGAAGGCTGTACTTTCAGCCATGAGACTGTACCACTCACAAGTAGGATCTGCTTGGAAATGAATTTGTACATCATTGTGAGATTCTCAAAAGAAATATTTCTTATAATACTGAGCCATATTTACATAATCTACATAGTAAATTAAGTTTAGGGGGTAATAAAGTCTCATCTTGAATGACCTTCAGAGTTGTTAAAGAAAAAAAATCAAACAATATCTGTGTGAACTTTTACCTTCCGAGAATGAGCATCACGAAGCTTAACCAAAATAAACAATGTGCAACAGGAAATATAGCTCTTTGGTGCTCCATCAGCCCTTCTTTCTGAGCCTTCCTGCCACCTCCAGCATCCTCTGTCCTGTTTCCATCTCCATTGCTCATGTCAACAACTGTCCACCACATTTCTGACCACTTGATCTCCACCCTGGGTCCCCAGGACCCAAGCACCCCAGCTCCCTGGGACACAAGCATCCCAAAGGGTGCTAATGGACAAACTGACAAGCATCTTCCAGTGTGTTAGATAATTTTTTACTTTTCCTGGTGCATGCAACACTTAACGATGCCAAGATAATTTTCATCTTCAAGAAGGACCTCAGGTAGCAGAAATGGTGGTGACATTGGCTGGCAGGCAACGGCTCTCCATTCAAAGCCTAATCTCAACCTTATCAATTGAACTGTATTGTCCCTTCCAACTCAATGAATGATGACTTCGATGAAGTATGACTGAAGTGTCCTGTATCTGAGTTGTGAGCAAGTGCATCACAGCTCTGTAGTCAAATAAATGTCACCCTCTTGAAAGCATTCACTTTTAGAGGGGTTGGGCCCATTCTAATATGGTGCTGTTGTTCGAAACAGTTGCAGAGTTTTTTCCCAGGGATTGTCTTCAGAGCTTTTAGCACATCAAGGAGATTATTATTACTATAGTAATATTCATCTTGTCGGGGTTATTTTTGAAAACAGTCAAACTGAGTATTACTGCTTTGGGTCAAAAAAAAAAAAAAGCAAAGAATAACTACAGTATGATGGAACTGCATTTCAAATTTTCTTTGTGAACTTTCTCTGAAGATAAAGAAAGTAAATGAGTTGCTTACCAAGATGATCATTTTGAGAAGTGATTTTCACTTGGATGTACATATTTCTAGGTTTTTCCATTTTTATTGTCTCATCCAGTATGTTGCTAAGTATTCTCAACTCAAAGAGGGTAGTTTTAACTCTGCCATTCATAGCAGAGAGTAGAGAGATCTGTGTTCTCATTTCAGATTAGTCAAATCTCTCATACTCATGACCAAAGTTATGGGCAAGCAGGGACTGGAAATTAAGCAGTTCTTATGTTTATCAACTAAAGAATCCTGAACAAAAATAGTAGTCATGGATTTATTTTTTTTTCTGCTTGTCATACTCACTTTGTATCAAACACAGGAAGATTTACTAATGAGATATGCTAACTGGGACACTCTAGCTTTGGGAATGGTGGAAAGCTTGGCTCTCTGCTACAAAAATAGTAGATTGAATTTGTTGATCATTTGTTTAGAATTTACCCAGTAGGCTAGGCAAAGATGACCTTCTCTTCACCCTCAGAACTCTGAACCCACCCAAGGCTGCATGCTCAGGCAGAGGCTGAAATTGAGGGGTTCATATGTCCTTCTCTCTTTACTGGGTACCCTGTTCTTCGAGATGTGAATGACACCCAAGAGGTGGCTGCAGCATAATCAAATTGTTGGAGACATTTTTATCGTTCCACGCCTGGAGTGGTTTTAAGTAATCCATTCCCTGGAGGATGGAAGAACAAATGGTATTTGGTGTTTCACAAAATGTCTTCAGCAACTCTGTCTTGCTGATGTTTGCTGCTGCTGCTAAGCTGCTTCAGTCATGTCCAACTCTGTGTGACCCCAGAGACGGGAGCCCACCAGGCTCCCCCATCCCTGGGATTCTCCAGGCAAGAACACTGGAGTGGGTTGCCATTTCCTTCTCCAGTGCATGAAAGTGAAAGTGAAGTCGCTCAGTCGTGTCCGACTCCCAGCGACCCCATGGACTGCAGCCTACCAGGCCCCTCTGTCCATGGGATTTGCCAGGCAAGAGTACTGGAGTGGGTTGCCATTGCTCATGTTTGGGGCTGGGCAAATAGAAATCCCTCCTGGTATAATTTTCTTCCTTTTCCCATTGGAAGGTTATGGGAGAGGGGTGTAGTGCATGCAGTTCTGATTTATCTTCAAGTCACTGAATACTTGCTTTAAGGTGTAAGAGAATTATTGGTTGACCAGAGCTCATGAGAGTTCAGTTCAAAGCCTTAACCTCTTCAACTAGAATATAGTCTTTTTCAGAGCTATATAATCAGACACTTGAACGTGTGATTTTTTTTTTCTAACATTAGAGCCATGAAACTCGAGTGGATTCTATATTTGGTTTAGAATTTTCCCATCTCTAAAAATTCTGAGAGGGAAGGCAGCCAATGAATGGATGGTTTGTTATGACCAAAACATAAATTTGTACATTTCCTTTTTAGTTTAAAGCCAAGTTCTTCGATCATATATTAAGAACTTCAGCCTACTCTCTCTACCTAGCCAAGTTTATCCTTCAGTACTCTATATATCAACCATTGACATAAATCAAGCAGTGTTCTTCTCTCCTCATCTTTAAGTTAATCTTGGGTGTAGCTAATCTTAAAGATGAACACTCATAAGATTGTTTCCCATTTGGCCTCGCTGAGGTTGGAGGAATGAGCACTTAGCTGCAGCTCTCATGTACTGACAATGCTTCTGAATCCTTATAATTGCCCAGAGAAAGTTCCAGAGAAGAAATAGAACCTTCAATCAATTGGAAATGCCTTTTCCAGTAGGAAAATAAGAATTCAGAGTTCTGCAACAATATACCATTCAATTCACCCCTTTGCTGGGGGATAGAAGTTGGTTAAAGTGTCAGTCAGTTAGGCTAGGGCCAGGGTTTGGTTTTAGGGGCCAAAATCAAGTGAGGGAAAATCAGGAGCATGAAGAGCCAAAACCAGAACCTAGCCAAAATCCTAAAAATGCTGGGAAACAAGATTAGTCAGTCTACTCAAAATCCAGGAGTGAATTTGAAAGATGGTAACAAATTCATGATTTCACAAGTGAAATCTAGAGTTGAAATTAAGATAGAGACTTGGGAAGTGAGTCTAGGTGGTCATCACAAATGACCCTCAACCATTTGATGATTTCCATTATGACTTACCTTGGCTGGGTTAGGCTGGCAAAAGGAAAAAGAGCTGGTACAAATGTTGCCCATGGCAGGCGAAGAGCATTATTTTTATATTTTCATTTTATCTTTGATAGTTCATCATTTATGTTTACAAAGGAAGCAAAATTTGGTTTTGATGCCCCATGAAACTAGTGCTAAGGCCAGGATCCAAAGTAAATTTCCAGACACACATGTTAATATAATTTGTACTGAAAACTCTTGACCGGCAAAATTAGCAGAAGAAATTTTGCTTGTGTTCTACTGGTGTTCGTTGGTTTATTTTAACAGGAGTATCAACTCTGTGCCATATATGAATCATCCAAATGGTGGTTGTTGTTTAGTCACTCAGTCGTGTCTGACTTGTTGTGACCGCATGAACTGCAGTACTCCAGGCTTCCCTGTTGTTCACCATCCAAATGGTAGATATTATTAATATTTTTTTTTATTATCATTAAATGAGAACACTGAGGCTTAGAGAGGTTAAATAACTTTCTCAGAGTTAGGCAGTAACTCATCTGATTTTAAGCCTAGTGATAAATACCATGCTGCCTAAGGAAATAGCTGTAGGTGGTCTGAGTTGTGCTAACAGGGTCTTTCTTTGTGATATCTGTTTGACATTTCACCATTGTCTACATTCTCAGTTTTTTCTACATCAGGCAAAATTTAAGCCAGTTTTCTTGCAGTTGCCTTATCCCAATCTACAGATCTCTAGTCTCCTGTTTGCCCAACCTAGAGCCAAGAACTAAAGATTCTAAGCTAAATTGAGTACAGTTCTATTCTTCACTCTAGTAATAGCTGTNGGACTGCAGCCTACCAGGCCCCTCTGTCCATGGGATTTGCCAGGCAAGAGTACTGGAGTGGGTTGCCATTGCTCATGTTTGGGGCTGGGCAAATAGAAATCCCTCCTGGTATAATTTTCTTCCTTTTCCCATTGGAAGGTTATGGGAGAGGGGTGTAGTGCATGCAGTTCTGATTTATCTTCAAGTCACTGAATACTTGCTTTAAGGTGTAAGAGAATTATTGGTTGACCAGAGCTCATGAGAGTTCAGTTCAAAGCCTTAACCTCTTCAACTAGAATATAGTCTTTTTCAGAGCTATATAATCAGACACTTGAACGTGTGATTTTTTTTTTCTAACATTAGAGCCATGAAACTCGAGTGGATTCTATATTTGGTTTAGAATTTTCCCATCTCTAAAAATTCTGAGAGGGAAGGCAGCCAATGAATGGATGGTTTGTTATGACCAAAACATAAATTTGTACATTTCCTTTTTAGTTTAAAGCCAAGTTCTTCGATCATATATTAAGAACTTCAGCCTACTCTCTCTACCTAGCCAAGTTTATCCTTCAGTACTCTATATATCAACCATTGACATAAATCAAGCAGTGTTCTTCTCTCCTCATCTTTAAGTTAATCTTGGGTGTAGCTAATCTTAAAGATGAACACTCATAAGATTGTTTCCCATTTGGCCTCGCTGAGGTTGGAGGAATGAGCACTTAGCTGCAGCTCTCATGTACTGACAATGCTTCTGAATCCTTATAATTGCCCAGAGAAAGTTCCAGAGAAGAAATAGAACCTTCAATCAATTGGAAATGCCTTTTCCAGTAGGAAAATAAGAATTCAGAGTTCTGCAACAATATACCATTCAATTCACCCCTTTGCTGGGGGATAGAAGTTGGTTAAAGTGTCAGTCAGTTAGGCTAGGGCCAGGGTTTGGTTTTAGGGGCCAAAATCAAGTGAGGGAAAATCAGGAGCATGAAGAGCCAAAACCAGAACCTAGCCAAAATCCTAAAAATGCTGGGAAACAAGATTAGTCAGTCTACTCAAAATCCAGGAGTGAATTTGAAAGATGGTAACAAATTCATGATTTCACAAGTGAAATCTAGAGTTGAAATTAAGATAGAGACTTGGGAAGTGAGTCTAGGTGGTCATCACAAATGACCCTCAACCATTTGATGATTTCCATTATGACTTACCTTGGCTGGGTTAGGCTGGCAAAAGGAAAAAGAGCTGGTACAAATGTTGCCCATGGCAGGCGAAGAGCATTATTTTTATATTTTCATTTTATCTTTGATAGTTCATCATTTATGTTTACAAAGGAAGCAAAATTTGGTTTTGATGCCCCATGAAACTAGTGCTAAGGCCAGGATCCAAAGTAAATTTCCAGACACACATGTTAATATAATTTGTACTGAAAACTCTTGACCGGCAAAATTAGCAGAAGAAATTTTGCTTGTGTTCTACTGGTGTTCGTTGGTTTATTTTAACAGGAGTATCAACTCTGTGCCATATATGAATCATCCAAATGGTGGTTGTTGTTTAGTCACTCAGTCGTGTCTGACTTGTTGTGACCGCATGAACTGCAGTACTCCAGGCTTCCCTGTTGTTCACCATCCAAATGGTAGATATTATTAATATTTTTTTTTATTATCATTAAATGAGAACACTGAGGCTTAGAGAGGTTAAATAACTTTCTCAGAGTTAGGCAGTAACTCATCTGATTTTAAGCCTAGTGATAAATACCATGCTGCCTAAGGAAATAGCTGTAGGTGGTCTGAGTTGTGCTAACAGGGTCTTTCTTTGTGATATCTGTTTGACATTTCACCATTGTCTACATTCTCAGTTTTTTCTACATCAGGCAAAATTTAAGCCAGTTTTCTTGCAGTTGCCTTATCCCAATCTACAGATCTCTAGTCTCCTGTTTGCCCAACCTAGAGCCAAGAACTAAAGATTCTAAGCTAAATTGAGTACAGTTCTATTCTTCACTCTAGTAATAGCTGTATTCATTCATTCAAAAAAATATTTGTTGAGTACCTACTCTATCAGTACTATCTACTGATACTGCAACTGAGAAAAAAGATGAAGGTGTGATGTAGTGAGGGGGATAATAAAATATTTTAAGTTTTAAAAAATTAAAACATCAGAGAGTGTTTTCAAGTTGCTCTATTTTCATCATACTGTGGACTTACTCCTGCTTCTTATGCTAGGCTGATTTGTTGCCGGGCTTACTGGTACCTCTGATCCCTGATAAAAGTGGGAAAAACCCAAGAGAGTGGTATGTGATTTAGTTTGCAAAGCAAAAAATCCAAAGGCTTTGTTAGATTTTTGAACTGATAAAGAAAATTTAACCACTCTCTTTTCCTTTAACATGATCCATCCAGATTTGAAAAACTGTTCAGGGTCACAGAGTTTTACAAGAGGGTGAAACCATAATTCTTGCATGTATTCATTCATTCATATGATGAAAATTTATTGAGAACCTACAGTGTGTCTGGAATTGAAAACTAAAAGCTTAAGTGATCCAGAGAACCCTCATTGCATTCATCTAAAAATAAGGAAGGCATGCTTCCTCTCCTCAGTGAGTTTTTAATCAGAAGGAGACATCTCCCCTTGATACTGTTGGGTTCCCACTGGGTACACCTACTATCTCATCCTCATCGTAAAATCCACTTTATGTAGTAACTGAGCCCAAATTATCTGGGCTTTTCCCCAAGTTTTCAAGTTCAACTTTGAGCATGTTATTTTAACCTTTTATAGACTAGAACTCTACTGGATATTCCACTTTCATTTCTATTTCACTTTATCATCCTAGTATGCAATAGCTTGGATCACAATAAAGTGAATTGGTATAAAGGAACAATTAACTCTTGATTCCCTCCATAAAGAAATAAACACAGTAACAAGAAGGGTATGTTGGCCTTGGAATCATAATAATAGGGTTTAAATCCATCGTTAGGGGAATGGCTTCTATTATTCTCATTTCAAGGTCTTTGTCCATGGTTTGCATCAGTCCATAAGAGCTATGCATTTAAAGCATTAGTGGTAATTTAGCCTGTTGAATACCAAGTTTCTAACTAGGGAAAAATGGGGTATGAGGTTAAGAAATAGATTTGATCCTGGAGATGGAAATGCAAAAGGGTTAATGGAAAATCTGACAGATATTTAACTGTAATGTGCATTAATGTAAGTGACTCAAACAATCCCCTTTGCACCAGTTCTAATTAGTTTTGCCTTTTCTAATCAGATGTCAGCTCTTATCAGTTCGGTAGAGGGGGGTGGTGTGGATTCTTCTTATGAAATCAAAAGGAAGCCAAAACCCATTTAGCGTGCGCACCAATCAGTAAATGTTCCTATTAATGGTTAATTAAAGTCAGGCACAAAGACTTGAGATTCAGAAGGTGTTTACAATAAGTTCTAGGTTTGAAACAAAAGACCACGTAAATATTTAGACTTCTTGGGTCAGAGAGATGTGATGTGAGTGAATCATCATACTCTTTTATTAACACATTGTGGTGCAAGCAAGGAAGATTCCACTTACTCACACAGAGCCCAGGCAGCTCTCTGGATGCTAATTAGAGAACTCTGGATGAATATTTGCATTTTATGCAATGAATCTGAACAATAAAGTGACACCTTCTTTAGAGCAGAATAGAGGGAGGCCAGTGAGTACTCTCCTGTGCATTTTGCAAAAATCAAGTTTCGAGGTCCCTGAGGATGGCAGAACGGAGGTAGTTGACCTGTTTCCCTTTCTTTCTACTGCTGATCCCTCCACCATGAATCACTGGCATTTTCCACAGTTTGCTTTTCACAGGAGCTTAAGTCCAGCTCCACCTTTAGGAAACATGAACTTCATAAACAAGGAGCTTTTCTGGCCCTGTGTCCTGTGGCCCACACATCTTTGGCTCACATCTCGACTTTGTGTCTCTGAGTCTTTGTCAAGTCCCCTCTCCCTTTGCCTGAACCCTCATGTTTCACTCTTTAGGAACAAACCAATTCTGAACTTGCCTCTTTTCCCTAGACTCCTTTGAGACCCATCTTATGGCAGGCCTGGAAAAGGGGATGGCGAGGACATTTAGCCACTGGAGTTGTTATTGGCAACAAGAGTGAAGAGACTTTTCCTGGAAAAGGATGCATGTTGGGGAGAGCCTGGTGAGCTGGCAGGCCACCTCTGGGTCCCGCAAGCCTCTGGTGCAGGTGAATGAATTGAGTGGACGCACCCATGGGCAAAACATTATCCTTCTCGCATCAGGTCCTTGCTGTCTGGCCTGCGTCCCTGCCTTCTTCTCAACCTGCCAGTGGAGTCAGCATTCTAAAATAGAATGTCTGTCACCTGCCTCAGCCCCTTAAGTGGTCTTCATTTTCTCAGAATGAAGTACAGCTCCTCTTGTAGCTTTGAAAGCCCTGTGTGACCTGGCCCCCACCAAGCACCCCAGATTGACTGGTTTCTATTCCCAACATTCTTCTTCCCTTCAGCCTGCCCTTTGACCCCTCTGTGCCCTCTGACTCCTGAACACAGTGCCCTCCAGCTCACTCCAATAGACCTGTTCCCCAAGTCCTGAGAAGTACCAGGCTTTTGCCTTCAGGCAGGTCTTCAGACATGCTGTTCCTTCTTTCTGGAACATTCTCCTGCTCTACCCTGGCTGGCTAACCTAACCTTAAACTTTCTCAATCTCAACTAAGCTGTTTCTTCCACAGAGTTTCCCTGGCCTCCCAATCTGGGTTAGCTCCCATGCTGTGTTCTCTGCCGGTTGCCTCTCCTCACTTTCATCATCTTTGTTCCCGTGTGTCTTCCTCAACTGAACTACGCTCCACTTGACGCCAGGAATTGTGTCCCTCTTGCTCACCCTCATACTCCAGTCCCTAATATGTCTACCCTGTGGTTGGCACCTACAACATATTTGCTGAAGAAATGAACAAAGGACTTGTACCACTGGCCCACCATCCTCCCCTCTGTTCTGAGGGATCCCCTCTCCTCCTCCGAAGGTAGGGACAAGAGCTAACCCTTCCACCTTCCTCCATACCAACTCTGCTCTTCAGACATTTGTCCATGGGCCTGACAGCAGTTCAGAGAATTCACTCTCAGCTGCCCCATGGGTTAATCCTGTGGAAAGAGATAAGGCGCAAGCACTTTTGATGGAAGCTGGACTGACCTATACCCTGGGGAATCATGTAAGTAAGTTTTATCAACAATTGTTGTTGCTGTCCAGTTGCTCAGTCATGTCTGACTCTTCACGACTCCATGAACTGCGGCATGCCAGGCTTCCCTGTTCCTTCACTGTCTCCTGGAGCTTGCTCAAACTCATGTCCATTGAGTTATTGATGCCATCCAACCATCTCATCCTCTGTCATCCCTGTCTCCTCCTGCCTTCAATCTTTCCCAGCATCAGGGTCTTTTCCACTGAGTCAGCTATTCACATCAGGTNCCCTAGACTCCTTTGAGACCCATTTTATGGCAGGCCTGGAAAAGGGGGTGGCGAGGACATTTAGCCACTGGAGTTGTTATTGGCAACAAGAGTGAAGAGACTTTTCCTGGAAAAGGATGCATGTTGGGGAGAGCCTGGTGAGCTGGCAGGCCACCTCTGGGTCCCGCAAGCCTCTGGTGCAGGTGAATGAATTGAGTGGACGCACCCATGGGCAAAACATTATCCTTCTCGCATCAGGTCCTTGCTGTCTGGCCTGCGTCCCTGCCTTCTTCTCAACCTGCCAGTGGAGTCAGCATTCTAAAATAGAATGTCTGTCACCTGCCTCAGCCCCTTAAGTGGTCTTCATTTTCTCAGAATGAAGTACAGCTCCTCTTGTAGCTTTGAAAGCCCTGTGTGACCTGGCCCCCACCAAGCACCCCAGATTGACTGGTTTCTATTCCCAA
Source organism: Raphicerus campestris (assembly GCA_006410735.1). NCBI lineage: Eukaryota > Metazoa > Chordata > Mammalia > Artiodactyla > Bovidae > Raphicerus > Raphicerus campestris. The sequence goes on along the minus strand of SJYW01036393.1, from coordinate 118,050 downwards.
CATTCTTCTTCCCTTCAGCCTGCCCTTTGACCCCTCTGTGCCCTCTGACTCCTGAACACAGTGCCCTCCAGCTCACTCCAATAGACCTGTTCCCCAAGTCCTGAGAAGTACCAGGCTTTTGCCTTCAGGCAGGTCTTCAGACATGCTGTTCCTTCTTTCTGGAACATTCTCCTGCTCTACCCTGGCTGGCTAACCTAACCTTAAACTTTCTCAATCTCAACTAAGCTGTTTCTTCCACAGAGTTTCCCTGGCCTCCCAATCTGGGTTAGCTCCCATGCTGTATTCTCTGCCGGTTGCCTCTCCTCACTTTCATCATCTTTGTTCCCGTGTGTCTTCCTCAACTGAACTACGCTCCACTTGACGCCAGGAATTGTGTCCCTCTTGCTCACCCTCATACTCCAGTCCCTAATATGTCTACCCTGTGGTTGGCACCTACAACATATTTGCTGAAGAAATGAACAAAGGACTTGTACCACTGGCCCACCATCCTCCCCTCTGTTCTGAGGGATCCCCTCTCCTCCTCCGAAGGTAGGGACAAGAGCTAACCCTTCCACCTTCCTCCATACCAACTCTGCTCTTCAGACATTTGTCCATGGGCCTGACAGCAGTTCAGAGAATTCACTCTCAGCTGCCCCATGGGTTAATCCTGTGGAAAGAGATAAGGCGCAAGCACTTTTGATGGAAGCTGGACTGACCTATACCCTGGGGAATCATGTAAGTAAGTTTTATCAACAATTGTTGTTGCTGTCCAGTTGCTCAGTCATGTCTGACTCTTCACGACTCCATGAACTGCGGCATGCCAGGCTTCCCTGTTCCTTCACTGTCTCCTGGAGCTTGCTCAAACTCATGTCCATTGAGTTATTGATGCCATCCAACCATCTCATCCTCTGTCATCCCTGTCTCCTCCTGCCTTCAATCTTTCCCAGCATCAGGGTCTTTTCCACTGAGTCAGCTATTCACATCAGGTGGCTGAAGTATTAGAGCTTCAGCTTCAGTCTTTCCAGTGACTACTTAGGCTTGATTTCCAATAAATAATTTTATCAACAATATTCCATGTGATTTTTTAAGCTTTTTAAAATTTTTTTTTTATTGAAGGATAATTGCTTTATAGAATTTTGTTGTTTTCTGTCAAACTTCAACATGAATCAGCCATAGGTACAGAACATCAATAATTTACCAATAATGACCAAACATAATCGCTTCTTGTAAGTAAGTGACAGGAACAAGTGATCATCATATTGTTTTATAAGGTTGCTGGCAGAGGTTACTGTCAGGTAATCTGGGAATACAGAGATGAAGCACCTAGTACAGCCTTGGGAACCAAAAAAGGTTTCTTGGAGGAGGTATCATCTAAGCGCCTACCTCAAGGAAGAACAGGAATTAGTGAGGTAAATGGGAAAAGGCCCTCCAAGCAGAGGCTGAGTTCTTTTGGAAGATTCCAAGCAGTTCAATGTGGCTGGACTGCAGTGTGCAAGATCAGGAGAGGACAGATAAGACTAGACTGGTAAGCAGGGGGCCAGATCATAAGGAGCCTTAAGCACCATTGTAAGGAGGTTAGGAATTCATCCCGAGGGCAACAGAAAGTTATGGAGAGAAGCCTACAGGTTGTTTTTAAACAGAGTAGCTGTGAAATTCAGACATGTTGAATGTAAAGAAACAGATTTGCTCTGTAGAAAAGTTCCAGTGTAGGGAATACACTGGGGGCCCCCAGGCGAGAGGCACGGAGACCTTCACCAGATCTATATGCCAAGAACATTCCAGAGAGTTTGAATGTGCACGGAGACCTTCACCAGATCTATATGCCAAGAACATTCCAGAGAGTTTGAATGTGCAGTTGCTGTGGGCCCAGGAAGCTCCTACCTTCTGTCTAGGGTAGGGACCCTAGAATGTTCCTGTGGGTTCACTGGTCCTCTGCCCTGTTCCCCTCCCTGACCCCCGCTGCTCACACATGACTTCTCTATAGCCAACTCTGGATTTTCACTCTTGCTCCAGAGGTCTTGGTCCATCTGTTTGGTCTCTTATAGCTCCCTTTCCATCTTCAAGCATGCTCAAGTCCTCAACACCCTTTCAAAATAACTTCTCAGCCCTCCCTCCCCTGTGACACCCCAATTTCCCAGTAACCAGGCTCAGGACCTCTGAGTCAGTATAATTCTTCCCTGTCCACCTTAGGCCACGTTCCTGGGTGGCCACGGAGGCCACAGATGATCATCCACACCGCTTTCTCTTCTCCGTGTCCACTACTGCTGCCCACGTGTTCATGTTATTGCAGTATTCCCCCGTCCCTCCCAGTAACTGGCTGGGGAGTGGGTCTAAGAAATTCTGACTTGCTCTATTCTCCTGAGGGCTGAAGCCAGTCGCTGGGGTTCCAGACACGTCCATGGCCTCCCCGCTGGAATTACAGCCTACCCAAGGTCCAGCCCCTCACTGAGGCGCCTTCCACTTCTCAGGACCAGCTCTCCTCCCGTTGAGGGTCTTTTGCTCAACCACTGCCTTTTCTCCACTGGCTGCAGATCCTGTTCACCAGTGAAGACAGTTGTGAGATGTCCTGGACCCCAGCCCTGGTCCCCTCCATCCTGCCCTTACTGCCCACGCTGCTGCTGTCAGCCTTCCTCAGGCTGTGAAATAGGCACAGTCCCGTCTCTACCTCCTTTGGTGCCCACAACATAGGGCAACTCCTCCAGCACAGTTTAAACATTGCTTTATACTCCCATTTCAGTATCTGCTGGGCCCAGTGACCTGTGGATTCCTAGTGAGTCCGGACCCTGGAATTTCCCTTTTCCTTTGAACTCACAAAGCATTCTGTATCTCTTATTGCATTCATTGCTTTTTTCAACCTTTAATTGTCGTTAAGTCTACATTTTAACCCCTCCACTAGGCAGTAAGCTTGAGACCAGGGTTTGTATATCATTCATCTTTGTACCTCCAAGGATTAACAGAGGAAGTCCCAATATACAGACACAGAAACAGGAGGAAAGAAGAAAAGAAGGAAGGGAAATAAATCAGCTATACTCCAATAAAAATTAATTTTAAAAACTTGGTAAAAGATTTTAAAAATGAAGTTATGGTGAGAGAGAGAGAGAGAGAAAATGTGTTATAGGCTGTGTGATCTTGAAATCAAAGGCTGTATGGTCTTGAATTATGGGTTTGAATAATTTGACACTGATCTGAATATAAAATGCACATTACTGAGACTTTATACATTGCTTACTTCTAAAAATGTTGTAAGTGCCTTAATGACCACAGTCGTGGCCAAGTTAGTAATATCCCTGAAACTGACCTGCATCATCTGTAAAGTGAGAACATCACCTATTTTATAGGATTCTTAAACACAGTCCATGAAATAACCCATAAGACATATGACAAATACAAAGCCTGCACCTGGCAGGCAATTCACAAGTGCTGGCTTGCTTCTCTTTACAAAATAAGGACCCTCTGAACCAAATCTATTCAAACAATCCAAATTAAATGTTAGTAGACACTTGCAACGGGTGATTTCCAAAACTGAACTCTCATTTAACTCTGTGTTTCCAGGCAACTAAAGCAAAAGGAATCGTGCGGGGAGGCAGGGGTTCTTCTTTTTTTTTTTTAATAAAAAAGAAAGTGTCCTGGTTCATCAATGCAAGCAGTTTTTCCTGGAAGTAAATTCAAAGCCCCATTTATCGTTGGGGGAATTAGGTAATGTGATGGACGTCTTCCACTGGGAATCTTGTGAAGATGCTGACAATGTTTACTTTGATGTTTCTGTTATTAAGCTGCATTCTGAAATCTGAAGCCAAAATCCTAGATTTTAATTCAGTGACTACTTTTCCCTAGCTAGCTAAGATAATGTGGTCAGACGTAATGTTTTCTACAACTCTATTCAGTGGTTTTCTTACACTTTTAGCAAGAATACTTCTTTCCTTTCCTTCCCCTTCCAGGGTTCCTTTAGAGCAAAGATTACAAACCAGAGTTCTGGTTTATTCCAAGAGTAGAGTTTAGAGATCATATAGGAATGCATAATTAAAATTCCCATTAGACTGCCTCACTCAAATATCAATTGTTTTGAATGAGCCTCTGGCAAACCCTTGTACTGTGTAAAGTAGATTAGAATGTGGAATGTCTACCTCAAAAACAGATTCAGGGAGACTTCTCAAATCCATTTAAGCTATAATCTTCTCTCTCCATATAAAACAAAACAAAACTTTAAACTTCAGATGTGACCCACCAAGCTCATTAAAAATCTCCATGAAGAAAAAAATCAGCAATTGGTATATTTATCATCCAACAAATATTTTAAGCACATCATGTGTACAGAAAACCATGCCAGCTGCTGTAAGAAATGCAACCTATCAACATGCTATGGGGGAGGGGCTGCATTGTTGCTGTTCAGTTGCTAAGTCATGTCTGACTCTTTGCGACCCCATGAATTGCAGCACGCCAGGTTTCCCATCCTCCACCATCTCCCGGAGTTTACTCAGACTCATATCCATTGAGTCAGTAATGCCATCCAACCATTTCATCATCTGTCTCCCCCTTCTTCTCCTGCTTTCAATCTTTCCCAGCATCAGTATCTTTTCCAGTGAGTCAGCTCTTCACATCTGGTGGCCAATGTATTGGAGCTTCACACAAACCCCATGAACAGTATGAAAAGGGGCTGCATGGGAATGAGAAATACAGCACAGGAATATTCTGGAACCAGATTTGTTGCTCAGTATTGTGCCTTGAATAATCAGACTTTCTTGACTTCTTTTGTTACAGTTTTATTCTATAATATGAATTTTATGTGTCTAAAATAGAATTGTAGCTGTTGTATAGTCACTAAGTCATGTCCAACTCTTTGCGACTCCATGGACTGTAGCCCGCCAGGCTTCTCTGCCCATGGGATTTCCCAAGGCAAGAGTACTGGAGTGGGTTGACATTTCCTACTCTGAAGGATCTTCCCAACCCAGGGATCAAACCCACAGCTCCTGCATTGGCAGGCAAATTCTTTACTGCTGAGCCACCAGGGAAGCCCAAAATATAGTTACTGGCCTCATTTTAAAATTTTTATTTTTATCAAAGTAGCATGCACATAATTCTATAAGACAAGCAGTGCTAAAATGCAAAAGCCATTCGCTGGCACCCCCATCTCCCACCCTTAGTCTCTAGGGGAAACATTGTCATCATTTGAATTGCTTTTTCTGCATTATATTTCTAATTTTATCCATACCAAATATCTCTTGATTTATTCATTTTGAGCACTATCTACTACTTCTGATTATAATGGATGAAGATTTTCATTCTGTTCCCCCAGCCCTTTCTACCCCTCCCCCTTTGCTACCATAGGGTTATGTCACAATGTTACTTAAGTCCTTATCAGTGTTTGCAAGGTCATGAAAAGAGAAATAGTGTTTCCTGCTAAGACCAGCAGTATATATAACTATAATTCATCTCCCAAGTGACGTATCCAACTTTTTTTTTCATTTGTGAAGTTTCTTTGACTCTGGCTAAGTCTTTTCATACCATCCAGCAGCTCTGTAAAACATCTCAGCACATTTTCCTCACTGTGATTCCTGTCAGAGAATCTCTCTGCTCCATTTCATTTTCTGGGTTTGTTTCCCCTTGAGTCCTCTGTCCCCACGACGAGCCTGCTGGGTGTTCTCTAGGTCTGCTGACACAGCGTCATCCTAGGCCTTCATGCCACCATGCTGGGAATCCCTTCAAGTCTTTCCTTTGTCAGAGTCCCTGTTTCTGGCTCCTTTGTGTTTCTCTATTTGTCTGTGTACCCTCATGTTGGTAGACTCTTGGCGGCTCAGATGGTAAAGAATCCGCCTGCAATGTGGGAGACCCAGGTTCAATCCCTGATTCGGGAAGATCCCCCAGAAAAGGGAATAGGTTCCCCACTCCAGTATTCTGGCCTGGAGAATTCCATGGACAGAGGAGCCTGCTGGGCTACATAGCCCATGTGATTGCAGAGAGTTGGACATGACTGAGCAACTTTGACTTTTTACATGTCTGCCAGTAGCTTCCTGAAAATCTTGAAACCTTCAGAGAAATCATAAGCTGTTTGAGACAATAAGGAAAAAATTTCAAGACATGAAGCAAGAAAATTGTTGACCATAGACAATGTCCTTGTAAGTGTACTTAGCTGTACAGTGTGCAAGAAGGAATGAGAAAGATCCTTTCATTATTGAGCACCAGCTGTGTGCTAAGTGCTCCTTATGGGACATTCCTAAGAAATAGGAATCATTTTCTCCTCTTTTTAAAAAAGTTATTTATTTTTTTTTTTGGCTACCCTGGGTCTTCATTGGTTTTTGCAAGGGCTTTCTCTAGTTGCAGCGAGCAGGGGCTCCTCTCTAGTTGTATCATGTGAGCTTCTCATTGCAGTGGCTTCTGCAGGGGGCTCTTTGCGACATGTGGGCTCTAGAGCTCGAGCCCCTAGTGGTGGCACATGGGCTCAGCTGCCCCGCAGCATGCAGCATCCTTCTGAACCAGGGATCGAGCCCATGTCCCCTGCATCGGCAGGCGGATTCTTAGCCACTGGACCACCAGGAAAGTCCCTCTCCTCTTTACCTATGAGGAATTTAAGAACAGAGTGACTTGGTATTAATAATTTGCCTGCAACATACAGCTCTGAGGTGGCAGAGCTGGAATTCACATCATGTTTGTCTGCTTCTAACCACACTCCGTTCACTGTGTATCTTAGCCAACAAGCATGAATGCAGAATCCTTGCCCTCAAGGAGTTTGCTCAACTATGTCTTTAATCCAATGTCAGACAATTTTCTGGCCCAGTATGCTGACTTCCCTTTTACATATGTGTGTGTGTTTGTGTGTGTGTGTATGTGCAATTTAACTCTGGTTAATAGAATACCTATTTTCATAGTCCCATGTACATCGTTTAATATTTTTTCTGTGAAATTCTGGAACAGAGCTGTCTTCAAAGGAGATTTCTATTCTTTATCCCCCTCTATTTATTAGGGATTAGGCAGTTATAGTCTGATCTGGTCACAACTGAAAATATGTGAGTGGTTTTGCCCTTCTCCCTGGTGGATTTTTGGTTTCTCTGCCAATCAGTTCATTGGCTGACATTTATCACATTTAGCTGCAGCCGAAAGGGACATCCCGGGTAACTAACTGCATAGAAGGGATGATACATGTTTCTGGCTGAGTACTGTATCTGCGGGTTATACTAGGCTCTCATTGCCTGGAAATCTGTACCGTTAGCTCTCTCAGAAACAAAGCAGGACAGTAAGTACAAGGCGTAGAAGCACAGGAAANTGCAAGGGCTTTCTCTAGTTGCAGCGAGCAGGGGCTCCTCTCTAGTTGTATCATGTGAGCTTCTCATTGCAGTGGCTTCTGCAGGGGGCTCTTTGCGACATGTGGGCTCTAGAGCTCGAGCCCCTAGTGGTGGCACATGGGCTCAGCTGCCCCGCAGCATGCAGCATCCTTCTGAACCAGGGATCGAGCCCATGTCCCCTGCATCGGCAGGCGGATTCTTAGCCACTGGACCACCAGGAAAGTCCCTCTCCTCTTTACCTATGAGGAATTTAAGAACAGAGTGACTTGGTATTAATAATTTGCCTGCAACATACAGCTCTGAGGTGGCAGAGCTGGAATTCACATCATGTTTGTCTGCTTCTAACCACACTCCGTTCACTGTGTATCTTAGCCAACAAGCATGAATGCAGAATCCTTGCCCTCAAGGAGTTTGCTCAACTATGTCTTTAATCCAATGTCAGACAATTTTCTGGCCCAGTATGCTGACTTCCCTTTTACATATGTGTGTGTGTTTGTGTGTGTGTGTATGTGCAATTTAACTCTGGTTAATAGAATACCTATTTTCATAGTCCCATGTACATCGTTTAATATTTTTTCTGTGAAATTCTGGAACAGAGCTGTCTTCAAAGGAGATTTCTATTCTTTATCCCCCTCTATTTATTAGGGATTAGGCAGTTATAGTCTGATCTGGTCACAACTGAAAATATGTGAGTGGTTTTGCCCTTCTCCCTGGTGGATTTTTGGTTTCTCTGCCAATCAGTTCATTGGCTGACATTTATCACATTTAGCTGCAGCCGAAAGGGACATCCCGGGTAACTAACTGCATAGAAGGGATGATACATGTTTCTGGCTGAGTACTGTATCTGCGGGTTACACTAGGCTCTCATTGCCTGGAAATCTGTACCGTTAGCTCTCTCAGAAACAAAGCAGGACAGTAAGTACAAGGCGTAGAAGCACAGGAAAGGGTTTTAAATGAACGAAAGAAGACAGAATCAGTAGACATGTTACTAATGTGGAAGCAAACAAACACTGTGGGTGCACTTCATTCCTGCTGGCACAGTGAAGCTCTCCGACAGCTTTCCTCACCTGGAGGGCTTGACGCTTCAGCTACAGCTCTCATTAAAGGAGGGAGACTCTTGACACAGTAAAATTCTGGGGCTGGAGCAAAGGGAAAGTTCCTCCACACTCCTAGCACTGTTCTCTAGCAGCATCTTGGCGGCTGTTTCAGTACACCAGCTCTGAGAGACAGAAATATGAACCCTTTCATTCGGTCAGAAATTAGAAGCAGGTAACTGCTTTCTGAACAGTCTCCACTTTGGAGTGTTGGGTTCCAAAAGTTCACTTTTAATTTGGTTGTTTGGCATCCCTGGTGCATTTTTCCATAAGAACAATTTAAAGAAAGTTTATTAAGTCCTCAGGCAAGCGTGTTTAAAGTCTATTTGACTCATATGGACGGTGAGCAATTAGAGGACTAACCGTGATTTCTCTAACATTACATTAAGAAAAACAAAATTTGTTCAGTGTATGTTGATTGAGCCAGAAGCAGTGGTGGAATCAGGAAAGCAATCTATTTGGTGAAGCAGAGGATTACAGGACAGGGGAGACATGTGCGCCCCAGGTGTGTATAGAGATCTTTGCCATGGAAACCCTCAGGAAGGGGCTCCCCACTTAGCTGGGCTCCAAGTTTGAAATGCAGAAAATAGGAGTATTTTTCTGCTGAACCTTTATGGCAGAGGTAAGCAGGCCCTCAGCCCAAGGGAAGAGGGGAAATAAGATTAGTCAAAACATCAACGGGAGGTGGAAGGGAGGTTCAAGAGAAGGGGATAAATGTATACCTATGACTGATTCATATTGATATATGATATATTGATATATATATATAGAAACCAACACAACATTGTAAAGCAATTATCCCTCAATTAAAAATAAATAACTTTTAAAAATAAAACATCAACAAGGAAGGGGCACAGAGCTCTTCATTCCTAGGGGTCATTTACAGACACTTATAATCTATATTCAGGTCAAGAAGCAACAGTTAGAACTGGACATGGAACAACAGACTGGTTCCAAATTGAGAAAGGAGTATGTCAAGGCTGTATATTGTCACTCTGCTTATTTAACTTATATACAGAGTACATCATGAGAAACGCTGGACTGGATGAAGCTCAAGCTGGAATCAAGATTGCCGGGAGAAATATCAATAACCTCAGATACGCAGATGACACTACCCTTATGGCAGAAAAGAAAGAGGAACTAAAGAGCCTCTTGATGAAAGTGAAAGAGGAGAGTAAAAAAGTTGGCTTAAAACTCAACATTCAGAAAACTAAGATCATGGCATCTGGTCCCATCACTTCATGGCAAATAGATGGGGAAACAATGGAAACAGTGACAGACTTTATTTTCTTGGGCTCCATAATCACTGCAAATGGTGACTACAGCCATGAAATTAAAAGACACTTGCTCCTTGCAAGTAAAGCTATGACTAACCTAGACAGCATATTAAAAAGCAGAGACATTACTTTGCCAAAAAAGGTCCATCTAGTCAAGGCTA
>SJYW01036393.1:92866-104047 GCA_006410735.1 Raphicerus campestris | reverse complement strand
GAAAGAGGAACTAAAGAGCCTCTTGATGAAAGTGAAAGAGGAGAGTAAAAAAGTTGGCTTAAAACTCAACATTCAGAAAACTAAGATCATGGCATCTGGTCCCATCACTTCATGGCAAATAGATGGGGAAACAATGGAAACAGTGACAGACTTTATTTTCTTGGGCTCCATAATCACTGCAAATGGTGACTACAGCCATGAAATTAAAAGACACTTGCTCCTTGCAAGTAAAGCTATGACTAACCTAGACAGCATATTAAAAAGCAGAAACATTACTTTGCCAAAAAAGGTCCATCTAGTCAAGGCTATGGTTTTTTCAGTAGTCATGTATGGATGTGAGAGTTGGACCATAAAGAAAGCTAAGCATAGAAGAATTGATGCTTTTGAACTGTGGTGTTGGAGAAGACTCTTGAGAGTCCCTTGCCCTGCAAGGAGATCCAACCAGTCCATCCTAAAGGAAAGCAGTCCTGAATATTCATTGGAAGGACTGATGCTGAAGCTGAAACTCCAATACTTTGGCCACCTGATGTGAAGAACTAACTCATCTGAAAAGACGCTGTTGCTGGGAAAGACTGAAGGCAGGAGGAGAAAGGGACAACAGAGGATGAGATGATTGGATGGCATCACCGACTCAATGGTCATGAGTCTGAATAAACTCTGGGAGTTGGTGATGGACAGGGAGGCCTGGTGTGCTGCAGTCCATGGGGTTGCAGAGTCGGATACGACTGAGCAATTGAACTGAACTGAACTGATAGTATGAAAGTGAAAGTGTTAGTCACTCAGTTGTGTCTAACTCTGTGCTACCTCATGGACTGTAGCCCAACAGACTCCTTTGTCCAGGGAATTTTCCAGATGAGAATACTAGAGTGGGTAGCCATTCCCTTCTCTAGGGGATCTTCCCAACCTAGGGATCAAACCCAGGTTTCCAGCATTGCAGGCAGATTCTTTACCATCTGAGTCACCTACTACCTATATACCTAAAGGTGCCCATCTATACCAGTTTTGTGGACTAAATTTTGTTTATTTGATTTATCAAGATAAAACAGTTTTGAGGGGCTTCCCTGGTGACTCAGAAGGTAAAGGATCTGCCTGTAACACAGGAGACCAGCACTCAGTCCCTGGGTCGGGAAGATCCCCTGGATAAGGAAATGGCAACTCACTCCTGCATTCTTGCCTGGAGAATCCCATGGACAGAGGAGCCTGGCAGACTATAGCCCATGGGGTCGCACAGAGCACCAGAAAGTGAGGGATATGCCAGGGAGACAGCTGGGCCCAGGGGCCCACCAGGCCGTGCTCCAAACTCCACACCAGCTCCAGGAGGCAGTGCTTGGCCGATGAGGCTATGTTTTTTGTGTGCTGTAAATCAAGTTCACAGAACTGTTTGCTTCTGAAAAAGCAGTTCTCTTACAATCACGATTATTCCTAAAATAAGGTTTCCACCCACGTGTGCGATGACACTGAAACTGCCTACATTGCCAAAATCAGAGGGAAAACCAGAGGGTCAGAGAGATGGGGTAAAATGTAGGGAAAAAGAGACCCTCAGGGAGAAAGAAAGGAAATTGGGGCCAAAAAATGCATTTCTGACCATCCTTTCCTCGACATAAAGATACTTTATAAGGCAGTTTAAACTCTGACAATTTGCCTGTTTCTGTGTGCTAATGCAGACGAAGCCAGCCACTCATAGATCTCTCCATTGGTGCTTCCTCCTCATNGATCAGTAAAAATATCTGGCATGTATGTAAAGCAGTGATAACTCCTATGAGTTGTTGATTCAGAGTGATTATCAATAACTTGTAAATGCTGATTTTTAAAATTTAATTTGTATTTTATTTTGAAGTTTTTAGCTGATTTGCAATAATTTAATTTTTATTTTATATTGGAGTTTATAGTTGATTTCCAGTGTTGTACACTGGAAATTTCAGGGGTACAGCAAAGCAATTTAGTCACGCATGTACCTGTATCCATGCTTTTTCAGAATGAGAGCAGCCATCCGTTATAGTACCAGTGGAATTTAAAATTACACAGACAGAAAGCAGTAAAGAAACCAGGAGGGGAGCTGGTTTTTCTCTCCAAGGCTGGCGTTTCTGCTCAGTCAACTACAAGATACTTGCCATTCACACTTCCAGGTTTTGGAGGCTTGTCTTTCCCCTCAAAGTGTCTCTGAGACTCAGCGTGGAAGATATTTCAAGTGATTGNGCATTGCATCCCAAGGCCCAACTGTCTCCACTTGGACAGTTTTGATATGGGCATTCATGTTTGTAGAGCAATGGGCTCATGAAGATCTCCAGAGAGTTCCTTCTCCTTGTACCTAGAGGCAAGAAGTTTCTCACCCCTGTACCTGATGTTGGGGAATATCGGGGACCCTTCCTTGGTCCATCTTGGGTGCACATGTCCTCCAGGGATGCCAGAGGCAAATGGGTTAGAATCTCAGCAAGCTGTTCCTTGGGAGTGTGAGGGCAGTCGTGACTTCCATGGGAATGGGATTCCCTGCCAAATTCAGATGCCGAGGCTTCCCTAGGGGATCTCGGCCCCTCCCAAATCGAAGAAGTCTCTGGGAGAAGTTAAGCAGACAGCTCTAAAGGGCTGTGCCCGTGGCGGTGTGGTGTGTGTGTGTGTGTGTGTGTGTGTGTGTGTGAGTCAGTGAAAAGAGAATAGCCTTCCAACATTGCCTACATTATACATGCAGAATTTAAATTTTTTTTGAATTAAAAAAATCTTTAATACCTAGAATATGTATAGCTACATGCACGCACATAACTGCACACCAGTCAATAGGAGAAAAGCAACAGGAAACCTCAGTACAAAGTTGGGAAAATGATACCAGGCATCTTTTGTTAAAAAAAAATAGAATTATAGAAAATAAAATAAGACCAATAAACACAGGATAAAATATACTACTGGTAAACAGGCAATACAAATTAAAACAGCATGACACCTTATCATATTCATTCAGTTCAGTTCAGTCACTCAGTCGTGTCTGACTCTTTGCGACCCCATGAATCGCAGCACACCAGGCCTCCCTGTTCCTCACCATCTCTCGGTTCACTCAGACTCACATCCACCGAGTCTGTGATGCCATCCAGCCATCTCATCCTCGGTCATCCCCTTCTCCTCCTGCCCCCAATCNCACGTCATGATTCAAGCATAGAGACGCGTGAGGAAGCTGCACAGCAAAGCCAGGGAGCTCAGATGCATGAGCCTGTGATTGACGATATGAAAGGTACTATCCGAACACCAGTTAGGAAGAGGAGAAACATTTTTTGCATCTACCATTGTAGCAGATGACACATGAAATCGTGTGTTCTCAACCACAAACCCCAGCAGCTTTTCCCATAACCTGAAAAGACAAAGAAAAAGAGAACTTGGGGAAACTCCTACTCATCTGTCAGGTTTCCCCTTCAACATCACTTCCTTTAGGAAGCTGGTCAGACAGATCCACCCCCATCGACTTCCCCTTGCTCAGCCATTCTCACTCTTTCCAGAATGATCTGTCTTGTTCACGAAACAACCGTCACCTCTCAATCCCCAGGCACAGTATACACCCCAGCAGTACACACCCCAGCACTTTGTAGGCACCTACAGCTGTGCTCTGGTAGTCACGTACACATGTCGGGGGTGGACCATAAAGAAGGCTGAGGCTGAAGAACTGATGCTTTTGAACTGTGGTGCTGGAGAAGACTCTTGAGAGTCCCTGGATTGCAAAGAGAGCAAACCAGTCCATCCTAAAGTAAATCAACCCTGAATACTCATTGGAAGGACTGATGCTAAAGCTGAAGCTCCAATAGCTTATGTGAAGAACTGACCCATTAGAAAAGACCCTGATGCTGGGAAAGATGGAGGGCAAAAGGAGAAGGTGGCAGCAGAGGATGTGATGGCTGGATGGCATCACCGACTCAATGGACATGAACTTGGGCAACTCCAAGAGATAGTGAGGGACCAGGAGGCCTGGTGTGCTACAGTCCACGGGGTCACAAAGAGTCAGACATGGCTTAGCAACTGAACAACAGCAACACCTGTGTTCAGTGATTGATGGAGCACTGAGGGGCCTACGAGACAGAAGTGAAGTTAGTAGACTCCCTGTGGGAAGCAAGACATTAGACAACTTACTAAATTTTTCAATACTTATAAACACCCTTTCTAAAAGAAAACAAAGGGAAAGTTGAACTTGTGAGAACCCTACTGATAAAAGACAACTGTATTAGTTCTCTTTCTGATTTATTAACTTTACTAATAATAAATAATGAATAGAATCCTATTTCCTTACATTTCAGTTTTGCTGCCTGGGTAGCACAATATCAAAAATAATAGTCTATGAATTTCCTTGGGAGAAAATTACATCAGGAAGAAAACATGACATATTATCAATAGCTACTCTGGGAAACCTATTGATCAGCGATATGGTATCTAACATTGAATTTCTAAACTTCAGAACTGAAAGCTAATATATAATTGGCCACATAGCAATGCTTTAAAGAGTGAAGTAGTCATGCTCAAGTTTCCCCTTACATTCCTTTGCTACCTACTCCTTTTGTCACTCTGTCATTTAATTCCTTTCTTTCAGAGGAATAATCAAAAGCAAAATATGTCACCCCCACTCCTTGGCCTCCTGTATCCATATAGCATTATTTATTGAGCACTCTTGGTGATCTTGGCATAAAAGACAACAGAAAGGAAGTAAAGTCTCTCCCGTAAGGGTTTGCTGATTCAATTAGAGAGAGCCATCTACAAAGATAACTTGAAATGTCAGACACAGAAATCTGTTATTCCAGTGTCAAAAGTGGCTTGAAATCTTTTTCATATTAAGGATGCTCATCAGTACATTTTTCATTCCTCTCGCAGTGTGCAGCATCTCCATGCTTGATGCAGAAAGAAAGATGGAACCCAAAGGTTGTTGCAAAGGTGAATGACTTTAGGTAGCCTTGACACCACCATCACAACCTGCACAAAAATTGCACTAACCCTGAATCTTTCCTCCACACTGAACTCTCCAAGGATAGAGACTATTGAAGAGGTGAATCTTTTGAGACCATTTGCCTTTGTTGCTTTTTTGCTGGTTGTTTCTTGATGGAAATTACATTTCTCAGCTACTGGTTGTAACTCTCATGACACCAAAACAGAACAAGAACTTTATATATAGAATCCCATATTACCATTGTTTCTGGGTAGCCCATTGAATGTGGTGGGTACAGCGTGTGTTTTTCTTCACCCACTGCTACACCTCGGGAGTATAAGACTCCAAGGCCACACAGCTTTGATGCCATTGATTAATCGGGTGGCCGCCGGCAAACTGGTAACCATTCGACCTCTTTCTCCCACATCACATGAAATAGATGATCATACCACATGTGTGGTCCCCAGACTTCTGTCTTTCAAGATCATCTTTAGAATAGGGATACTGACAGAAATTTGCTATATTTCATTGTCCTGTGTAAAGGCACTGAACGTGAAAACGACCACTTACTACTACCACTGTTTCATGAAAGAAAATGCATCTTAGCATTTTAAAAGTGGGAAAAAACCTGCAGAGTAAGTGTCAGTCCTTTAAATTTAGCCATTTGAAAGACTCACAACACAAGTTTTCTATTTTGGTTCCACTGGTAACTGAAAACTTACTTGGAAATTGGTACATGTCCATGAACACCGTTAGATGAGGTGATCTGTGTGGCTCCTTCCAACTCTACATTTTAAGCACAACCCTGGAATTTACAAATGAGGAAATAAATGAAAAGCCAACCAGAGAGGCATCACCATCTACTTCGTTAGACTGCAGGTGTTCATGTTTTTCAGCACCCAGCCAACTAGAACATGGAAGGCACTGCCAACCACGTCATACTATGTCCACCCAAAATAGTCTGTGTCCTTCATGCCATTAAATTGTCATTGTTTTAGCTGAAGTGACTCCTTCCGTTAGAAGTGAATCTAGCAACAAGGAACTCAGATTTTTCAAATGGAGATGTCAAAGCGACAGGAGAATGTAAAAGCAAAATGAAAGTCTTTTTTGCAAGGCTCAATGGATGATTTTGCCCCAGACTGAAAAGTAACAGAAAGAATTTACAGCACAAAGAATGTAATACAATTTAGTTAAATTATTCAGTATTGTTACTGTATTAATGTTGCAGCCCAAGTCTCATTGTATAAATTAAATACACAGTCTGTTCCCTAAGATTTACTTGGTTTCCATAATAGTTTTTTTAAGTCCTCACAGATTGGAAATATAAATATGGAAATTTATGGTTATCAATATTTTGAGCCAAATTCTAAGAGAAGGGGTTTGGACTGAGGTCTAAAAGTACTTAACTGAAATGGAGCCACTGAGAGACACGTTTAGTCTTGGAGGCACATGTGAGAAGGTGACAAATGGAGTTTATCACTTTGGAAGGTTTGGATTTGCCTTCTTGCTTCCTTTGGCAGCTCGGGGCAAGAGGCCAGCCTTGGCATTCATTGCTTTAAAGGCACAGTCGCTTTGGCGTGAGATTGGATCCCTGGTTCCGTACAGAGTTCATTTTGTAGTGAATCTGTTCTTAGAATGAAGTAAATTTTTCAAAAACAGCCCTTTCCTGGAGAGAGAGCTCTTTGAAGCTGAGTAGACTCAACCCTCTTCCTTTTCTTCTTGCTGAACCTCACCCCAGCTGAGGGGGCAAAAATAACTTAGTTTTCAACTCTGTAAATGCTCTAATGTAGGTTCAGTAGAGGTGGGATGAATCTTAGAGATGTTTCTAATAAAGTCATTACTTCGTTTTCACATACGCAAGAGAAACTTAGTAGCTTCTCCAAGCTGATTGACTCCTCGGACCCGTGATTAGAGAACAGTGATCTGATTTCCAGAATAATAATGGACCCCTAAGATCAACTTCCCATGAATCTCTAGAATTGGAGTATTAGCAAGGATACACATAGTTCTATGTAAGAAGCATGCAAAAGTCTCTCGACGTATATGCCCTCAAGATATACACTGAAACAAGGTTTTACTATACAGAAACGTGGCCTGACTTATAAGATCTTTATTCAGCAACTGGGCTAGGCAAGATCAGTGTAAATGGAAAATGGTGACTATCACTGAGGAATCTGAGAAATTCGGTAACAACTTGAAATTTTCATTTTTTTAAAAGAGCGAAGATAAACTAAATACTTCTCTGTGTCTCCCCAAATCTTATACTCCACCAACTCAGTTTCCTTTATTTTTATAATGCAATACACATTTTAAGGCTTTGTGGTGTATTTGGCTCAACAGCCAAGATAAATGAAGAAAGGACTCCTCCCTAAGGGTCTGCTGATGCAATTAGAGAAAGCTGCTTCACCGGGCAAGTTTTCTGTGGCTGTGACTAGTCTGATCGACTACCCGTGAAGACAACCAATCTTCAGAATGGCCAGTGGTGAAATGTCATGTTGACCTCTTTTAATCTATCTCTGTATATTAGGCACATGCAGCATGGACTGGGGTGGAGAAAGGAAATGGGGCCTTTGGGGTAGTACAGATGGAAGACGTGGGGTTTGGTGACTGAAGAAATAAAAGGATGGGGTAATACCCAATGTACACAAATGCCTATGTCTCTACAGCCCATCAGTACGAATAAAGTCAGTCTGTTCAGTTGCTCAGTCATGTCCGACTCTTCACAAGCCCGTGGACTGCAACACACCAGGTTTCCCTGTCTACCACCAACTCCGAGTTTACTCAAACTCATGTCCATCAAGTCAGTGATGCCATCCAACCATCTCATCCTCTGTCACCCTCTTCTCCTCCTGCCCACAATCTTTCCCAGCATCAAGGTCTTTTCTAATGAGTCAGCTCTTCTCATCAAGTGGCCAAAGTATTGGAGCTTCAGCATCAGTCCTTCCAATGTATATTCAGGACTGATTTCCTTTAGGATTGACAGGTTTGATTAGTCCAAACCAAACCAGTTTGATCAGTCCAAACTTGTTTGCAGTCCAAGGGGNGGAGCTTCAGCATCAGTCCTTCCAATGTATATTCAGGACTGATTTCCTTTAGGATTGACAGGTTTGATTAGTCCAAACCAAACCAGTTTGATCAGTCCAAACTTGTTTGCAGTCCAAGGGGCTCTCAAGAAAATTAAGTCTGTCACTGTTTCAATTTTTTCCCCATCTATTTGCCATGAAGTGATGGGACCAGATGCCATGATCTTAGTTTTCTGAATGTTGAGTTTTAAACCAGCTTTTTTACTCTCTTCTTACACCTTCATCAAGAGGTTCTTTAGTTCCTCTTCCTTTTCTGCCGTAAGGGTGGTGTCATCTGCATATCTGAGATTATTGATATTTCTCCCAGCAATCTTGATTCCAGGTTGTGCTTCTTCCAGCCTGGCATTTCACATGATGTACTCTGCATATAAGTTAAATAAGCAGGGTGACAATATACAGTCTTGACATACTCCTTCCCCAATTTGGAATCAGTCTGTTGTTCCATGTCCAGTCCTAACTGTTGCTTCTTAACCTGCATACAGGTTTCTCAGGAAGAAGGTCAGGTGGTCTGGTATTCTCATCTCTTGAAGAATATTCCACAGTTTGTTGTGATTCACACAATCAAAGGCTTTAGCATAGTCAATGAAGCAGAAGTAGATGTTTTTCTGGAACACTCTTGCTTTTTCAATGATCCAGCAGATGTTGGCAATTTGACCTCTGGTTCCTCTGCGCTTTCTCAATCCAGCTTGAACATCTGGAAGTTCTCAGTTCACATACTGTTGAAGCTAGGTTGGAGAATTTGGGGCATTACTTTGCTAGCGTGTAAGGTG
This sequence comes from Raphicerus campestris, assembly GCA_006410735.1. Classification (NCBI taxonomy): domain Eukaryota; kingdom Metazoa; phylum Chordata; class Mammalia; order Artiodactyla; family Bovidae; genus Raphicerus; species Raphicerus campestris. The sequence continues at coordinate 95,303 of SJYW01036393.1, read as the reverse complement.
AGTACAATTTTGTGGTAGTTTGAACATTCTTTGGCATTGCCTTTCTTTGGGATTGGAATGAAAACTGACCTCTTCCAGAGAGGTCACATAAGATCAAAACTGACATCTCACAGGCTACAAGCTGTTTCTTCTACCTTCTCATCTGAGAATTCTGATCTTGTGCAAAGTTACTTCCTTGAGGGTCCCAAATAAGTGTTTTGCATACTTTCTTGAGGGCTTTCCCCAGGTGACACTAGTGGTAAAGTACCTGTCTGCCAGTGCAGGAGATGGAAGAGACATGGGTTCAATCCCTGGGTCGGGAAGATCCCCTGGAGGAGGGCACAGCAGTCCACTCCAATATTCTTGCCTGGAGAATCCCATGAACAGAGGAGCCTGGAGGGCTATAGTCCATAGGGTCGAAAAGAGTCAGACATAACTGAAGTGACTTAGCATGCATGTACGTGCCCACCTTGGACCACTTAACTCAGAATCTCTTCAGTTTGAGCCTGGTTATCTTTTCTCTCTCTCTTTTTCTAGAACTATATTTAAAGCTCCCCCAGGAAATTCTACTGTGCAACAGAGTTGAGAACTACAGTTCTAGGGGAAGTACCAGGAGGGGGGAAGTTCACAGACTTGCTTTATCTCCAATTTTGAAAAGTCAGGCTTTCATACGTAATTTTGAAGGGAATCAACTGAGGTCAATTACTGTAGTAGAGAGAATCATCAAAGGAAAATTATCTTTTTTTCAATGGCTGTGTAAAGGTTTTCATAAAAATAGTTGTCACTGAGAATAAAACATTTCCTAAGTGAAGTGATAGATGCATTACTATTATGACTCAGGATATTCAGATAATTAAGAAGTAACACTTTTGTTGACATTTGACTACCTTGAGAAGAAAAGTTGTTGAACCAGAAATGTCAGTGGATGAGAAGTTTTTCTAAAAAAAAGCCATCCTAGTCAGATAATTTCTTCCTAAAACTGCCTCTTTCCTAGGAGAGAATTTTCTATTTATTTGATCCTATTTATAAGCATTACTTGATTCTGTCATCACCCTCAGGCTGAAAAAGTGGGGGGAAAACGTTAAAATTCTGTCCAGAGGTCAGCAAGACCTTAGATCAGCAACTTGAAACCACAAACTTACAGAATATGGTATTTGAAGCTGTTCTTTGGGAATGTATAAGTAAGATGGGTTTGAAACGAAAGCTAAACCAAGACAGACATTCCTGGATATGCATTTTCTGTCTCTGTTCCAACGTTCATATTAACACAAAATATCATATTCAAAGAATTCAGTAGGCCCTGATAAACAACCATTTCCTTTCCTTCCTTTGACTCTCCTAGCAAAACTTTGAGGCAATTTTGAGATTCTGAATCCTGTTTATCAATGAGAGATTTTAAAACAAAATCCAAAAGGGATACGATTTTCAGTAGAAATGTTTCATGTGTTGATTTTACTTATCCTTCACAGATAAGGGGATCTGTGATAGCTTTGGGTTTTAAAAGGTTCTTGCTAACAAAATAGACTTGCTTTCTGGAATAGAAACGTTACTGTTCTAGGGCCTTGCTGTTGGGTGCAAGAAACACAATTGCTTCAATAGAAATGGCCCATTGTTTTCTCTTGAAATTCATGCCCTGTTTCGAGGAAGAAGACATTTTGAAAGGCAGTCTTTTTTTTTTTTTTAATTTTATTTTATTTTATTTTATTTTTTCCCTTTTACTACTTTATTCTATTTTACAGTACTGTGTTGGTTTTGCCATACACTGACATGAATCATCCACAGGTGTACACGATCTCCCCATGCCAACGCCCCCTCCCAGCTCCCTCCCCACCCCACCTCCCCGATCATCCCGTACACCAGCCCCAAGCATCCTGTATCCTGCATTGAACATAGACTGGTGCTTCATTTCTTATATGATAGTATACATGTTTCTGTGTCATTCTCCCCAATCATCCCACCCTCTCTCTCTCCCCCAGATGTCAAAAGTCCGTTCTATACTTTTGTAAATGAAAGGCAGTCTTTAAGAGCTGTTTTTAAAGAAGTGTCGAGCTATACTGGACAGATGGGCACTGAGACTGGAGATGCTATGGCCAGAGAAAAATGCATGTAAATGGAGTTCATCAGCTGAAGGCAAGAGTTCTGAAGGGCGAGGCCAGTGGGCCTGTTTGGGAAGGCAAGGTAGACGTCTGCAGTAGGCTGCCCTGAACTCTGGGGAAGTCTGGCCTCGTGTTCTGTCAGGTATCTCCCCAGCGGAGTCCTCCCCCAGCTTCCATCTCATTAGGGGGAAATGCCTAAGTCCTCAAGGTCATTACAGGAGGTGACTATAAAATCACCGGTGGAGGGACACACACACACTCATCTCCTCTGATGGCAACTCCATCACTCTCTGCAGCCACACCCCCCCGCAAAATGCACCAAGCTCCTGCTCGTCTCAGAGTGCACTTTTGAGTCTCTCTCC
>SJYW01036393.1:59699-88643 GCA_006410735.1 Raphicerus campestris | reverse complement strand
CCTTTTAATACTTTATTCTATTTTACAGTACTGTGTTGGTTTTGCCATACACTGACATGAATCATCCACAGGTGTACACGATCTCCCCATGCCAACGCCCCCTCCCAGCTCCCTCCCCACCCCACCTCCCCGATCATCCCGTACACCAGCCCCAAGCATCCTGTATCCTGCATTGAACATAGACTGGTGCTTCATTTCTTATATGATAGTATACATGTTTCTGTGTCATTCTCCCCAATCATCCCACCCTCTCTCTCTCCCCCAGATGTCAAAAGTCCGTTCTATACTTTTGTAAATGAAAGGCAGTCTTTAAGAGCTGTTTTTAAAGAAGTGTCGAGCTATACTGGACAGATGGGCACTGAGACTGGAGATGCTATGGCCAGAGAAAAATGCATGTAAATGGAGTTCATCAGCTGAAGGCAAGAGTTCTGAAGGGCGAGGCCAGTGGGCCTGTTTGGGAAGGCAAGGTAGACGTCTGCAGTAGGCTGCCCTGAACTCTGGGGAAGTCTGGCCTCGTGTTCTGTCAGGTATCTCCCCAGCGGAGTCCTCCCCCAGCTTCCATCTCATTAGGGGGAAATGCCTAAGTCCTCAAGGTCATTACAGGAGGTGACTATAAAATCACCGGTGGAGGGACACACACACACTCATCTCCTCTGATGGCAACTCCATCACTCTCTGCAGCCACACCCCCCCGCAAAATGCACCAAGCTCCTGCTCGTCTCAGAGTGCACTTTTGAGTCTCTCTCCACCCACCTCTCTAGCTTTCTTACCAGGTTTCCTTTTCTCCATAGTTCTGGTCACCTAAGAACCCACTGTTCAATTTACTTGTCTGTTTCTGACTGTCTGCCCTGGGTAGAATGTAAGCACTGTGAAAACAAGGGGCTCGTTTAGTTTTACTCACTATTGTCTACCCAATATCTCAGTGTCTGGCACTTAGGAAATGCTCAATCAACATTTGTTGAACTTGTAGAAGACTTTTCATCCTACTCCTCATCCAATATAATCTGTTCCTAGAAGTCTGGTTCCATGATTCGGTGGGATCTGACCTCACTTTAGGTCAACTGTCATCCAAGGAAACATCACTAGGCCTTCATCAGTAAAGAGCACGTTGTTGTTGTTGAAGTCGCTAAGTAGTATCTGACTCTTTTGCAACCCCATGGACTGTTGCAAACACACCAGGTTCCCATGACCATGGGATTTCCCAGGCAAGAATCCTGGAGTGAGTTGCCTTTTCCTTCTCCAGGGGATCTTCTTGACCCAGGGTTGAACCTGCGTCTCCCACATGACACGTGGATTCTTTACCACTGAGCCACCTGGAAAGCCAAAGAGCATGTAGAAAGGGTCTACAGACAGGTGGCTTAAGGCTGAGTCTAGCGGGACTCATCTAGTCCTTCTGCAATGCTGTATTCTCCTGTTGTTTCACTGCACCCTCCCTTTCCTCCTCCACGAGCCTCGGTGGCGCTTAGGTTACTCAGCAGGAGCAGGATATCCTTGCTCCTCTCCTCCTTCGGGAGCTGCTGTTCTTCCATGACATCAGAGCTCTCGTACCCTCAGAATAGCAGTGTGTGCCAGCCCCAGTGAGTCATTCAGCACATGGTGACACTGTTTGCACACTCGTTGTCACCATGAGAGTTTTCTGTAGCACTGGTGTCTGATCAGCAAGGTCCAGGCAGCGCTAAGAAGGGTCAGATGGGCAGAGGCCTACTGTCCCTGTAGGCTTGATTTTCTGAAGAACCACTGGTTTTGCTGCTGATTGGATTGCAGAGCTCCCTGGCAGTGATTACTAGTCACTGACTCTCTCCTTTGAGCAAAGTTTTCAGTCCTTTTTGGAAGAGGTTAAGGAGGGAAAGGGGAGTGGGCCTACGAGTCTGGGTGGGTCAGAGGCCAACTTAACCGGTTTCCGTGTTGAGCCTGGATCAAGCATGAAAGCAAGGAGAAGGCTGGAGGTGGCCGAATCCCATCAGCACCAGCTCTGCCCTCCGTGGCTCCCTACACAGAGCAGTGCAGAGAGTGAGTAAGAACATCAGTTTTGCCATCAGACAGACTTTGGTTCAAACTCTGATTGTGCCAGTCCCTAACTGTGTGACTGTCACCAAAGTACCTCCACTCTAGTGTTTTATCGTCTATAAAATGAGAGTTTTATCCTCCGTACATGCTTATTATAGGATTAAAGGAGACCGTTTTTGTTAAGCAGTGCCTGGAACATAGAAGTTCACAATACAAGGCAACTCCCCAGACAAGACCTGAATCATCCTCTATGAATATTGGAGAGATTTATGGAATCAGTCATGACTCTTCTTGCTAGATCTCTCTGTTGTCATCCCAGAGGACTTTGGAAGACTAACAGCCAAGCTAAGGTTCTTTGCTCTGTCTTCATATGTGTGTGTGTGTGTGTACGCGTGCGTGCATGTGCGCGCATGTGTATGAGAGAGACAGACAGAGAGAGAGGGAGACAGAGACAGAGAGCACATTGTATACCAGGCATGACACAGGAGATTTAGAAAAACAAGCACCCTCTGCCCCACTGCCCCATGAGAGTTAATATCTGTAAACATGAATGTGTTAGAAGAACTCTATTCCTCTTGGCTTTGGGATAAATATTTGATAAAACCAGCACATTCCTTAGTAACTCTTCTTGTACTTTTTTATTCAATAAAAAGATACGTATAAGCATTTTAAAATCTGTGAGACATGTATTCAGAACATTTTCCAAATCATTACCAAAAGATCACTTTTGTTCGGATACTCTGGGTTCTGGAAATCAGCTATTTCCTGTCCACTTTGACACAAAAACATTCCTTCTCGCTTTTTAAGAATACAGTCCCTTGTTGAGAAGTTGGCTTTCCAATTTAGAGCATGAATTCTAATCATTTCTAAACTTTTATTCCACACTTAGAATTCAGGCAGAAGGACAAACAGCAATGGAGTTTACGAAGCATGAAACTCCTACATGAAAAGTATTTAGAAAAAAATCAGTTGTTTCCATGATCATAATAACAGTGATTAAAACCAACTGAAGATTTATTCTGGGCCAAACACAGTTCAAGCACTTTATGTTTTTAATTCATTTAATCCTTGTAATAATTTTTGGAGAAAGATATTATTATTATCCTCCACATATTATAGCACAATGAGGTGTGTGGGGATTATTTAATCTCACAAGATCATGCATCTGAATATCCCATCATCTGAATAGATTGTCTTCTACAAGTATAAAGGTGAATTTTATTATTTATGGGAAAGGAAATTGAGACTTAGAGAGGCCCAAAGATTTATCCAAGGCACATAGCTGGTAAGGGTAGAGAAAGGACTTGAACTTAGGGATGTCTGAATCCAGAGCTTGGCTATATTCAGTATGCACAAATATACGTCACAAGTATTTTTCAGCATTCAGACAAACCCGGAAAATAATTTACATAAACATTTCATCACGCTTTCCTCCTCGTAGAATTTGAAAGGACATTAGAAGTCCTCTTATCTAACTATCCACCTAAAATGCACATCATTTTCTCGAGTGGACTTGATCCATGGTCACCCAGCTCCTCCTTCCATCCATCCATCCTCCAGGAACACAGATGGTCCATATCTGAATCATCCTCTTAGTGGAGAGTTTTCTTATATTAAGCTGATGTGCTTGACCTAACCTTACACGTTTTATAATTTGCAAAGTAAATATTGTCATTCTTAGGAACCCTGGTACTAACCTGGCACTACATCAAATCATATATCTTTAGGGCAACAGAATAAGATGTCATACAATGGTGTCCCATAGCTGGCCAACCACAAACCTTAGATCCCTTTAGTAAGAGATTTCTGGCCATCCTTGGCTTGTTGTACAGACATGAACTCATCTCACTTCTAAGCACNAGCACTGTGAAAACAAGGGGCTCGTTTAGTTTTACTCACTATTGTCTACCCAATATCTCAGTGTCTGGCACTTAGGAAATGCTCAATCAACATTTGTTGAACTTGTAGAAGACTTTTCATCCTACTCCTCATCCAATATAATCTGTTCCTAGAAGTCTGGTTCCATGATTCGGTGGGATCTGACCTCACTTTAGGTCAACTGTCATCCAAGGAAACATCACTAGGCCTTCATCAGTAAAGAGCACGTTGTTGTTGTTGAAGTCGCTAAGTAGTATCTGACTCTTTTGCAACCCCATGGACTGTTGCAAACACACCAGGTTCCCATGACCATGGGATTTCCCAGGCAAGAATCCTGGAGTGAGTTGCCTTTTCCTTCTCCAGGGGATCTTCTTGACCCAGGGTTGAACCTGCGTCTCCCACATGACACGTGGATTCTTTACCACTGAGCCACCTGGAAAGCCAAAGAGCATGTAGAAAGGGTCTACAGACAGGTGGCTTAAGGCTGAGTCTAGCGGGACTCATCTAGTCCTTCTGCAATGCTGTATTCTCCTGTTGTTTCACTGCACCCTCCCTTTCCTCCTCCACGAGCCTCGGTGGCGCTTAGGTTACTCAGCAGGAGCAGGATATCCTTGCTCCTCTCCTCCTTCGGGAGCTGCTGTTCTTCCATGACATCAGAGCTCTCGTACCCTCAGAATAGCAGTGTGTGCCAGCCCCAGTGAGTCATTCAGCACATGGTGACACTGTTTGCACACTCGTTGTCACCATGAGAGTTTTCTGTAGCACTGGTGTCTGATCAGCAAGGTCCAGGCAGCGCTAAGAAGGGTCAGATGGGCAGAGGCCTACTGTCCCTGTAGGCTTGATTTTCTGAAGAACCACTGGTTTTGCTGCTGATTGGATTGCAGAGCTCCCTGGCAGTGATTACTAGTCACTGACTCTCTCCTTTGAGCAAAGTTTTCAGTCCTTTTTGGAAGAGGTTAAGGAGGGAAAGGGGAGTGGGCCTACGAGTCTGGGTGGGTCAGAGGCCAACTTAACCGGTTTCCGTGTTGAGCCTGGATCAAGCATGAAAGCAAGGAGAAGGCTGGAGGTGGCCGAATCCCATCAGCACCAGCTCTGCCCTCCGTGGCTCCCTACACAGAGCAGTGCAGAGAGTGAGTAAGAGCATCAGTTTTGCCATCAGACAGACTTTGGTTCAAACTCTGATTGTGCCAGTCCCTAACTGTGTGACTGTCACCAAAGTACCTCCACTCTAGTGTTTTATCGTCTATAAAATGAGAGTTTTATCCTCCGTACATGCTTATTATAGGATTAAAGGAGACCGTTTTTGTTAAGCAGTGCCTGGAACATAGAAGTTCACAATACAAGGCAACTCCCCAGACAAGACCTGAATCATCCTCTATGAATATTGGAGAGATTTATGGAATCAGTCATGACTCTTCTTGCTAGATCTCTCTGTTGTCATCCCAGAGGACTTTGGAAGACTAACAGCCAAGCTAAGGTTCTTTGCTCTGTCTTCATATGTGTGTGTGTGTGTGTACGCGTGCGTGCATGTGCGCGCATGTGTATGAGAGAGACAGACAGAGAGAGAGGGAGACAGAGACAGAGAGCACATTGTATACCAGGCATGACACAGGAGATTTAGAAAAACAAGCACCCTCTGCCCCACTGCCCCATGAGAGTTAATATCTGTAAACATGAATGTGTTAGAAGAACTCTATTCCTCTTGGCTTTGGGATAAATATTTGATAAAACCAGCACATTCCTTAGTAACTCTTCTTGTACTTTTTTATTCAATAAAAAGATACGTATAAGCATTTTAAAATCTGTGAGACATGTATTCAGAACATTTTCCAAATCATTACCAAAAGATCACTTTTGTTCGGATACTCTGGGTTCTGGAAATCAGCTATTTCCTGTCCACTTTGACACAAAAACATTCCTTCTCGCTTTTTAAGAATACAGTCCCTTGTTGAGAAGTTGGCTTTCCAATTTAGAGCATGAATTCTAATCATTTCTAAACTTTTATTCCACACTTAGAATTCAGGCAGAAGGACAAACAGCAATGGAGTTTACGAAGCATGAAACTCCTACATGAAAAGTATTTAGAAAAAAATCAGTTGTTTCCATGATCATAATAACAGTGATTAAAACCAACTGAAGATTTATTCTGGGCCAAACACAGTTCAAGCACTTTATGTTTTTAATTCATTTAATCCTTGTAATAATTTTTGGAGAAAGATATTATTATTATCCTCCACATATTATAGCACAATGAGGTGTGTGGGGATTATTTAATCTCACAAGATCATGCATCTGAATATCCCATCATCTGAATAGATTGTCTTCTACAAGTATAAAGGTGAATTTTATTATTTATGGGAAAGGAAATTGAGACTTAGAGAGGCCCAAAGATTTATCCAAGGCACATAGCTGGTAAGGGTAGAGAAAGGACTTGAACTTAGGGATGTCTGAATCCAGAGCTTGGCTATATTCAGTATGCACAAATATACGTCACAAGTATTTTTCAGCATTCAGACAAACCCGGAAAATAATTTACATAAACATTTCATCACGCTTTCCTCCTCGTAGAATTTGAAAGGACATTAGAAGTCCTCTTATCTAACTATCCACCTAAAATGCACATCATTTTCTCGAGTGGACTTGATCCATGGTCACCCAGCTCCTCCTTCCATCCATCCATCCTCCAGGAACACAGATGGTCCATATCTGAATCATCCTCTTAGTGGAGAGTTTTCTTATATTAAGCTGATGTGCTTGACCTAACCTTACACGTTTTATAATTTGCAAAGTAAATATTGTCATTCTTAGGAACCCTGGTACTAACCTGGCACTACATCAAATCATATATCTTTAGGGCAACAGAATAAGATGTCATACAATGGTGTCCCATAGCTGGCCAACCACAAACCTTAGATCCCTTTAGTAAGAGATTTCTGGCCATCCTTGGCTTGTTGTACAGACATGAACTCATCTCACTTCCAAGCACTTAGGCAATATCTGAGCAGAAGTGAAACCCTTGTTTGAACTCTGGTCCAGAAGACATTGTATTAACAGGCAAAAAAAAAGGAACTTCAGGACTGGATTTGGGTGAGGAATTTATAGACTTTGTTGGAATTAGTTCTAATCACATTAATTCATATCAAACACAGTTACAAAGGGATTCTCACATCAGAAGAACTTAACATATTTGTAAGTCTTTCTGTATGTGTGTATTTTTTAAATTAATTTTTTGAAGTAGTTGATTTATAATATTGTATTAGTTTCTGCTGTACAGCAAAGTGAATCCATTATATATATATACACACACATATATTCACTCTCTTTTAGAGTCTATTCCGATAATAGAATCACAGATGTAGAGAACAAACTTATGGTTATTAGAAAAGAAAGTGGGAGGAAGGGATAAACTGGGAGATTGGAATTGACATATATACACTACTACATATCAAATAGATAACTAATCAAACGTACTGTATAGCACAGGGAACTCTACTCAATACTCTGTGTATTTCTTTAATGAGCATTTACTGGGTAGCTATTTCAGAAACCTATGACCCCATAAAAAGCCCTTGGTTTTGGACAGAGGCAACTTGGGCACAGATCCCAGCTTTGTCCTTTTCCAGCTAGGTAACCCGAGTCATTAAAAACCTCTCGAAGACTTGGTTTTCTCATCTATAAATAGGAGTAATAAGGTGTATCAGAGGTAATAATGGGACCACTGTGATGACTAAGTGGCATAATGTATATAAAATATGCAGCAGGCTCATTGGCACCTAGTAAGCACTCGGCACATGGTGGTGCTTATTACAGTAGCTATTCATTCATTCATTCATTGACTCAAATAATAAAATTTATTGAGTTCTCATATAGTAGAACCATACATCAATGCCTTATGCCCTAGGCGTAGAAGGTGGAGAGCTAGAGAGAGGGTGGTGGGGGTCCCTGACTTCCTAGAACTTGCCATCTAGCTGGGAAAACAGACACTAGAACAGATACAAATAAAAATGAAGAGTGAGTTATGAGAGGGGAAGTACAGGGAAGTTCAGGGATGTGTAACTTTGTTGGGGGTATGAAAAGGGTCCCCAAAGAAGACTGTGAGCCCTGAGGGGAGAGTCAGCAGCAGTCAGAAGTGGGCAGAGATGGGTGGGCAGCTTGTCCCAGGCAGGGGACCAGCATACACAAAGCCAAGGAGTGAGAGAGTGGACACAGGTCAGCACGAAAAGATGGGTCAAGGGCCAAAGAGAATGACGGGAGGTTGGATCAGACTGGGGCCGAATTATGGAGACCCTTGTATGAGCCACGTTAAAGAGCTTTTTAGGCTTGATCCTAAAGTCAGTGGGAAGCCACTAAAAAGCTTTCTTTCTTGTGGGCTGCAGGGAGGTGTTGGCAATATAATCATACTTGGCTTCAGGGTGACAGAGAACAGGAGTTGGTCCTTGTCATGGAGATGATTATAATCTCATGGTGGGAGAGGCTGAAGGGGAGGAAAGGGGTCACAAAGAGAAGAACACAGTTAAGAAGGTTCCAGGAAGAAAAGAATACTCTTAGGTACAAAGTTTTAGGTGAGACTTTAAAACAGGGAGTGGTAGTTGATACAGCCTTTGAGACTCCTCTTAAAAATAGGCATCCTTTGGGTGGGGAGAAGGGACTGTCAGGGAGTTTGAGGTGCACAGGTCCACACTGCTCTACTTAAAATGGATAAGCTACCAGGACCAACAGTGGCACAGCGAACCCTGCGGTTATGTGGCGCCAGGATGGGAGGGGAGTTTGGAGGAAATGCATACATGTATATGTGTGACTGCCCGCTCCAGCATTCTTGCCTGGAGAATCCTATGGACAGAGGAGCTTGGCAGGCTACAGTCCATGGGGTTGCAAGAGTCGGACATGACTTAGCAACTAAACCACCACCACCATATATATGGCTGAGTCCCTTCACTGCTCACCTGAAATTATCACGTTATTCATTAATTGGCTATACCCCCAATAAAAAATAAAGAAGAAAATAAACAGACACTCTTTGGATGAGGAGAGCTGGTGGTGAAGGGTGCTTGCCCTCCTGGATACCTTAAGAAGTAAAATTAATAGCTGTACTGTTTAAGCACACCCAGATTCTGTTAACTGGTCTGTTTGTACATTCCACACCGTTTTGCCAGGCCGTATTTCAGAACCCAGTTGGGAGAAAACTCTGCTACCTTTACCGTAGTGCTTAAAACCCATATTCTGTAAATTTCAAATTATTACCATGTGTGACCCCCCCGACACCACCCCCCGTCTTCCAGGGCCGTTTCCAGCCGGATGCCTATGTAAGCTTACGGCTTTCCAGAGCACTTCCTATACACCCCCTTCAGCTGTGAACTTTTTACCTGGGTTTCGCTGCAGTGTCTACATGCTTATTGAGAAGTTAAAACAGTACAGGAAATTCTACATCATCCCCCTGGCATTACCAGTTAAATCGCTGAGTGTCTGGCCCTTACGAGGTTGAGCCATTTATTATAAATGCCACATCACAGTTGCAGCAACTTTCTGTTTCTTTTGAGTCATTCTCTGTAAGATGAACCAAGACGAAAAGTACCCTGCTCCCACCCCTCTCGAACTTTCTATTTACTTTCTCTTTATTGATTAAATGCATGAAAAGAACACCAGGGCAAGGAGCCGTCGGATTGTTTTCATGCGATGGCTGAAATAGCCATTTCTCTCTGCAATAAACTTTTTTCTTTAAGTCGAGGTGGGAGCAGGCTTCCTATTTTGTTTTGAGACTTCTCTTCAGTGACGTGCCTGTGCTGAGCACCGCTTTCACATTAACTGTCTGATTCACCTTACTTGGAATGTGGCAGGTTTTCAGTAAATATGTCTCACGCTGCTTTGAAGAACCCTCTGTCACAAAGGTTAAGTAACCTCTGGTCACACTTTGGATTTGTTGTTTTCAATTAGTATTATTGTTACTTATGGCAATCAATTTGTCCATCAGAAAGGGTACCCTGTGTGCAGCTGGGAAGCTTGTACTGCTCTAAGCCAGATAAAGTGAAAGCAAAGGCTTTTTTGCCCATGAAGAAGTACTATAAAAATGACACAGAAATTAGTTTTTCTTCTTTTGTTACCTTTATACCTATGGGGTATATTTATAGTAGGGCTTTCCAAGTGGCTCTGTGGTAAAGAATCCACCTGCCAATGCAGGAGATGCAAGAGATTCAAGTTTGATCCCTGGCTTGGGAAGATCCCCTGGAGAAAAGCATGGCAACCCACTCCAGTATTCTTGCCTGGAGAATCCCATGGACAGAGGAGCCTTGTGGGCTACAGTCCATGGGGTTGCAAAGAGTCAGACACGACTGAGCACAGCACATATTTAGATTATGCACGATTCATTTGAGATACTTCCTCCTAACACAGAGAAAGCATCAGAAATGAGAAAACTGGAAGGGAAGGGAAAATGGAAAAAGCAGAGAAAGAAGGAACAAAGGGAAGTTTTGTTTGAAATGAAAGTACTTACCTGGAAATATTTCTTTTGAAACTCTGACTTTCAGGTGTTTACACCTTTCCTACAGAAAGGAAGTTGCTTGTCTCATAAAATTGGTGGGTCCTCCACTCTGTGTTGGTGTCCTGATATCCAGATGTCAAAACCAGATTGGTGGTAGACACCCATATTTCAAGGAAGCAAGTCTGGCTTCCTTTTTTCTCTCTATCTGAACAGCTGGTGCACTTAGTAGAGAACTGTGTTCATCTTTTCAAACTCGCTTTCCACTTTTGTATTTTCCTCTTCTCATGACATTATTCAGGAAAAGGGCCAGCATTACTTTGGTTTCCTGTCTCCAGCCCTCAGTTACCCTTCAGATGCTCACTCTCTTGGGTGAGTTTTTGTCCTTCACCCAACTCAGGAAATCACACCATCTCTTCATCCAAAATTGTAGTACTGGAGAAGTGTGGTGCTAGAAAAGACTCTTAAGAGTCCCTTGGACTCCAAGGAGGTCAAACCAGCCAATCCTCAAGGAAATCAACCCTGAATATTCATTGGAAGGACTGATGCTGAAGCTGAAATGCCAATACTTTGACCACCTGATGCAAAGTGCAGACTCATTGGAAAAGACCCTGATGCTGGGAAAGATTGAAGGCAAAAGAAAAAGAGGGCAGCAGAGGATGAGATAGTTAGATAGTATCATCGACTCAAAGGACATAAATCTGAGCAAACTCCAGGAGAAAGTGAAGCACAGGGGAGCCTCACATGCTGAGGTCCACAGGGTCATGAAGAATCAAACGTGACTCAGCAACTGAACAACTCCATCCAGAAAAACCTGAGGGAAAGAACAATGCAGGCAGGCAACTTCTTGTCATCAAAAGAATATCTGTCCCTGTGCTTAAGACAAATTTAGAGGATTTCTAAATGCACCTCTATGGGAGCATTTTTTTGGAAATTTGACAACCAGGTTCCTCAAGGAGAAACAATCAAGCAAATAATAATTGTGCCCAAATCACCAGATACACAGGGCACAGCTGTCTGCTCATTTTCTTTCTTTCATCTATGCATATGCATAGATTTCAATTTCAGAATAACATGGGAGTCAAAGCTGCTGATTCCAGGTCCAAGTCCTCATGAGACCCAGACTCTTGCTTTCTTGGTTTCCCTTTCCATGACACTGAAGAATGCTACTTAGTACCACTGGTATCATGAGAAACAGATTATGATATTCAAGATATGGGTTTGGATTGTCCACTCTTTGAGCTACTGCCTTGCACAGTTTTGAAAGGAGTAACTCTTTCAGATCCCAGCCGCAATACTACTATCAATAAACTAAAACTTGGCAGTGACTGTAAAGTGATGATTTAATTTTCAAGGGGCCCTAATTTTCTCCCAAGGAGGAATAACATTGAACCTGGCACTTCCGTCTTTAAAAGGAGGGCCTCAGCTTTAGAGATCTGCAGCACATTTATGCTCATGAAAAAGCACAACACCCTGTAATTTTCACTTAAATTCCCATTTTCTTCTCATTTAGATCCAGGCCCTCTGTTCTCGCAATAATGTTTCTCATTGCAATGTCATAAAATGGTTATTTGGGTGCTTTTCTGCTGTGTGATAATGTAGATAGTGTTATTTTTCTTAAAAAAAAAAAAAATCAGGATTATATGGTCTGAAAAGTCCAGATCCACTAACAGAGACGTGGGGACCAAAATGTATAACTGAAGGGAAACACACTAAATAACACAAAGCAGATTCTGAATTGTTTGATTTCTCTTGGAGATGTCAGAACATCACTGATTCACTGGGGTATGAAGTGTCCTTTCTCCAAAAATTTCAATTGCATGTTTTGTCCGCTTACAATTGTGCCAGAAAATTCAGTCCTATGTTCACTTAGTCATTTATAAAAATGGACATTATTAGAACAGAATCATTTTCTAGAACTCTTTTTGAGCTTCAGGACATGCCCTCCTCACCTCACCACTCCGACTCTTGTCTTCAGCCATGGTAGCTGCATCACATGAAGCTCCTTCCTTCCTGTCTTTGTCTGCAGTTCCCTCTGCCGGAAGTACCCTTCCCCTTCCCTTCTGGCTTTGCTCAACAGACTAGGCCTAGTTCATTGATCAGCTCCTTTTACAGAGTTCACTGTTAGGCATATTTCTGTTCTAGCATTGAATGCATGGGTAACCCTAACTCTCCCATGGGATTATCAGAAACCCAAAGGCAAGGACAACTTTCTTCCCTTCTTTTTAAGTCTTTGGTGGCTAGGAGAATAAGTCTTTTTAAGTCTTAGGCGTCTATTCCATGTGAGCTCCCAGTAAATGTTTTGGCAATATGTGACAGAAGTTCATCTTATCCACTTCTGCATCTCTTACATGATTTGGGCTTCTTTTTGCTTTCCTTGGCCTGATCATTCACCATAAAGCATACACAGAGGTCTTGAAAATAGGGGATTAGAAAGCCTGAATCAAGGTTTACAAAGGGATAAGGAGTCGGCTAAAATCCACCTTGAAATTTTTCTTAAAATTGCTGCTTACTACCATGCAGTTCTCATTTTCAAACCTGGTGCTGTCATCAGCTGTAAATGTAACGTGACTGAAGAAATTTCATTTCTGTTTTAGTCATAGTTTTGCAGTCACTGTCTTGGGCTGAATGTCCGTGGCAAATACAGTCAAGTCAAGAGCCCCAGTCCCCCACTTGCTAGCCTACTTTAGGCAAATTGCCCCAATTCTCTGTATCTTGGGTTCCTCCCATGAAATGAGATAGCGGCATTTACTTCACAGAGCTGTGACACGTGATCCCTGTCACGCAAAGGCCTTGGCCTAGGACTTGGTGGTGGGTCCCACTGTAAGTGGAACCTGGGTCTGTTGCACTTGAACTCCGTAGGGCAAGAAGTATTCTGGCAGGCAGCTGGGCAGAGTTCTGGTGATTCCTAAACCGAAACAGAGAGAACTGGGTTCTACTTAAAGCAAGCACCTCAGAGAGGCAATCTCCCTCTTGCTGGAAACTGCTTGAGGGTCTGTGACCTCATCAGTGGTCTCTGCTCTGGGGATACGATGACAGATCCTGGTGTGAAGTGGGCAGTGTTGGCCAGCCCGTTCCAAAAGCATGGCATCCCCAACCCTCCCTGCGTTGCCCTAAGCTTGGAAGTGATTAGAAAAAAGAACCTATCATGCAGAGTCCCAAACATGCCTGTTAAAGTTGTGTATCCTACACCTCAGACCCTTCCTGGAGCCTCACTGCCTCTGACACAGATTTTAAGATAAAATTATTAATGAATTTTCAGAAATGACTGCTGGCCCTGCAAATTAATACGGATTGTGAGAAAGCTGCTAGAGGTCAGGACAACTTGTAGTGAACAGTGTTAACCACCTGAGATTAAAAGAAAGATCTGGGGGCTTCCCTAGTAGCTCCACAGTGGGGAGTCTCCCTACCAGTGCAGGAAATGGGGGTTTGATTCCTGTCCCTGGAGGAGCCCACATGCCATGGATGGACTGGGCCTGTGCCCACAACAGAGGAGGCATCACAGTGAGAAGCCCACTCCTCAACCAGAGAGTGAGCCCACTCGCCCCCAAGCAGAGAAAACCCCATATAGTCATGATGACCCAGTCCAGCCAAAAATAAATTTAATAAATAAATTAATTAAAATGTTTCTAAAAGTCTGACTCTTCTGAAATGCTATTTAAAAAAGAGAAAGAGACCTGGAAAATTAGACACAGGGCAGTATCACTGTCCAGTATGATAATGGGTGTTCCTAAGAGATCACTCTGAGTCATGTTTTAAACAAATACAAACAACAGTTAAGTCATGTTCAGTATCCTTTGTTTCCAACGGCAGGGCGATAGGAGATATTCTTTGAGGAAGAGTTCTGTTGAAAAGTTTTGATTTCCGTGGTCTGCAGAGTTTACTTACTTGGAACACCTCCTGCATGGCCCAAGTCAAATACATGAAGTGTTACTCTATTTGGAGACCAAGGAAGATGGAACATTTGTTGTAATAATGTTAATTTCTTTAATACTTGTTAAGAACAGATAGAAAATCGGCTTTTTTCACCNTACTTCTGCATCTCTTACATGATTTGGGCTTCTTTTTGCTTTCCTTGGCCTGATCATTCACCATAAAGCATACACAGAGGTCTTGAAAATAGGGGATTAGAAAGCCTGAATCAAGGTTTACAAAGGGATAAGGAGTCGGCTAAAATCCACCTTGAAATTTTTCTTAAAATTGCTGCTTACTACCATGCAGTTCTCATTTTCAAACCTGGTGCTGTCATCAGCTGTAAATGTAACGTGACTGAAGAAATTTCATTTCTGTTTTAGTCATAGTTTTGCAGTCACTGTCTTGGGCTGAATGTCCGTGGCAAATACAGTCAAGTCAAGAGCCCCAGTCCCCCACTTGCTAGCCTACTTTAGGCAAATTGCCCCAATTCTCTGTATCTTGGGTTCCTCCCATGAAATGAGATAGCGGCATTTACTTCACAGAGCTGTGACACGTGATCCCTGTCACGCAAAGGCCTTGGCCTAGGACTTGGTGGTGGGTCCCACTGTAAGTGGAACCTGGGTCTGTTGCACTTGAACTCCGTAGGGCAAGAAGTATTCTGGCAGGCAGCTGGGCAGAGTTCTGGTGATTCCTAAACCGAAACAGAGAGAACTGGGTTCTACTTAAAGCAAGCACCTCAGAGAGGCAATCTCCCTCTTGCTGGAAACTGCTTGAGGGTCTGTGACCTCATCAGTGGTCTCTGCTCTGGGGATACGATGACAGATCCTGGTGTGAAGTGGGCAGTGTTGGCCAGCCCGTTCCAAAAGCATGGCATCCCCAACCCTCCCTGCGTTGCCCTAAGCTTGGAAGTGATTAGAAAAAAGAACCTATCATGCAGAGTCCCAAACATGCCTGTTAAAGTTGTGTATCCTACACCTCAGACCCTTCCTGGAGCCTCACTGCCTCTGACACAGATTTTAAGATAAAATTATTAATGAATTTTCAGAAATGACTGCTGGCCCTGCAAATTAATACGGATTGTGAGAAAGCTGCTAGAGGTCAGGACAACTTGTAGTGAACAGTGTTAACCACCTGAGATTAAAAGAAAGATCTGGGGGCTTCCCTAGTAGCTCCACAGTGGGGAGTCTCCCTACCAGTGCAGGAAATGGGGGTTTGATTCCTGTCCCTGGAGGAGCCCACATGCCATGGATGGACTGGGCCTGTGCCCACAACAGAGGAGGCATCACAGTGAGAAGCCCACTCCTCAACCAGAGAGTGAGCCCACTCGCCCCCAAGCAGAGAAAACCCCATATAGTCATGATGACCCAGTCCAGCCAAAAATAAATTTAATAAATAAATTAATTAAAATGTTTCTAAAAGTCTGACTCTTCTGAAATGCTATTTAAAAAAGAGAAAGAGACCTGGAAAATTAGACACAGGGCAGTATCACTGTCCAGTATGATAATGGGTGTTCCTAAGAGATCACTCTGAGTCATGTTTTAAACAAATACAAACAACAGTTAAGTCATGTTCAGTATCCTTTGTTTCCAACGGCAGGGCGATAGGAGATATTCTTTGAGGAAGAGTTCTGTTGAAAAGTTTTGATTTCCGTGGTCTGCAGAGTTTACTTACTTGGAACACCTCCTGCATGGCCCAAGTCAAATACATGAAGTGTTACTCTATTTGGAGACCAAGGAAGATGGAACATTTGTTGTAATAATGTTAATTTCTTTAATACTTGTTAAGAACAGATAGAAAATCGGCTTTTTTCACCAGACGGTTATTAAGGGTAAAATTCAGCTGTACTCTGAGCTTCCTGAAGAACAGAGATATATCATTTTTTTAACTGGGTCCCTGGTGACTCAGAGGTTAAAGTGTCTGCCTCCAATGCGGGAGACCCCGTTTNCAGATCCCAGCCGCAATACTACTATCAATAAACTAAAACTTGGCAGTGACTGTAAAGTGATGATTTAATTTTCAAGGGGCCCTAATTTTCTCCCAAGGAGGAATAACATTGAACCTGGCACTTCCGTCTTTAAAAGGAGGGCCTCAGCTTTAGAGATCTGCAGCACATTTATGCTCATGAAAAAGCACAACACCCTGTAATTTTCACTTAAATTCCCATTTTCTTCTCATTTAGATCCAGGCCCTCTGTTCTCGCAATAATGTTTCTCATTGCAATGTCATAAAATGGTTATTTGGGTGCTTTTCTGCTGTGTGATAATGTAGATAGTGTTATTTTTCTTAAAAAAAAAAATCAGGATTATATGGTCTGAAAAGTCCAGATCCACTAACAGAGACATGGGGACCAAAATGTATAACTGAAGGGAAACACACTAAATAACATAAAGCAGATTCTGAATTGTTTGATTTCTCTTGGAGATGTCAGAACATCACTGATTCACTGGGGTATGAAGTGTCCTTTCTCCAAAAATTTCAATTGCATGTTTTGTCCGCTTACAATTGTGCCAGAAAATTCAGTCCTATGTTCACTTAGTCATTTATAAAAATGGACATTATTAGAACAGAATCATTTTCTAGAACTCTTTTTGAGCTTCAGGACATGCCCTCCTCACCTCACCACTCCGACTCTTGTCTTCAGCCATGGTAGCTGCATCACATGAAGCTCCTTCCTTCCTGTCTTTGTCTGCAGTTCCCTCTGCCGGAAGTACCCTTCCCCTTCCCTTCTGGCTTTGCTCAACAGACTAGGCCTAGTTCATTGATCAGCTCCTTTTACAGAGTTCAGTGTTAGGCATATTTCTGTTCTAGCATTGAATGCATGGGTAACCCTAACTCTCCCATGGGATTATCAGAAACCCAAAGGCAAGGACAACTTTCTTCCCTTCTTTTTAAGTCTTTGGTGGCTAGGAGAATAAGTCTTTTTAAGTCTTAGGCGTCTATTCCATGTGAGCTCCCAGTAAATGTTTTGGCAATGTGTGACAGAAGTTCATCTTATCTACTTCTGCATCTCTTACATGATTTGGGCTTCTTTTTGCTTTCCTTGGCCTGATCATTCACCATAAAGCATACACAGAGGTCTTGAAAATAGGGGATTAGAAAGCCTGAATCAAGGTTTACAAAGGGATAAGGAGTCGGCTAAAATCCACCTTGAAATTTTTCTTAAAATTGCTGCTTACTACCATGCAGTTCTCATTTTCAAACCTGGTGCTGTCATCAGCTGTAAATGTAACGTGACTGAAGAAATTTCATTTCTGTTTTAGTCATAGTTTTGCAGTCACCGTCTTGGGCTGAATGTCCGTGGCAAATACAGTCAAGTCAAGAGCCCCAGTCCCCCACTTGCTAGCCTACTTTAGGCAAATTGCCCCAATTCTCTGTATCTTGGGTTCCTCCCATGAAATGAGATAGCGGCATTTACTTCACAGAGCTGTGACACGTGATCCCTGTCATGCAAAGGCCTTGGCCTAGGACTTGGTGGTGGGTCCCACTGTAAGTGGAACCTGGGTCTGTTGCACTTGAACTCCGTAGGGCAAGAAGTATTCTGGCAGGCAGCTGGGCAGAGTTCTGGTGGTTCCTAAACCGAAACAGAGAGAACTGGGTTCTACTTAAAGCAAGCACCTCAGAGAGGCAATCTCCCTCTTGCTGGAAACTGCTTGAGGGTCTGTGACCTCATCAGTGGTCTCTGCTCTGGGGATACGATGACAGATCCTGGTGTGAAGTGGGCAGTGTTGGCCAGCCCGTTCCAAAAGCATGGCATCCCCAACCCTCCCTGCGTTGCCCTAAGCTTGGAAGTGATTAGAAAAAAGAACCTATCATGCAGAGTCCCAAACATGCCTGTTAAAGTTGTGTATCCTACACCTCAGACCCTTCCTGGAGCCTCACTGCCTCTGACACAGATTTTAAGATAAAATTATTAATGAATTTTCAGAAATGACTGCTGGCCCTGCAAATTAATACGGATTGTGAGAAAGCTGCTAGAGGTCAGGACAACTTGTAGTGAACAGTGTTAACCACCTGAGATTAAAAGAAAGATCTGGGGGCTTCCCTAGTAGCTCCACAGTGGGGAGTCTCCCTACCAGTGCAGGAAATGGGGGTTTGATTCCTGTCCCTGGAGGAGCCCACATGCCATGGATGGACTGGGCCTGTGCCCACAACAGAGGAGGCATCACAGTGAGAAGCCCACTCCTCAACCAGAGAGTGAGCCCACTCGCCCCCAAGCAGAGGAAACCCCATATAGTCATGATGACCCAGTCCAGCCAAAAATAAATTTAATAAATAAATTAATTAAAATGTTTCTAAAAGTCTGACTCTTCTGAAATGCTATTTAAAAAAGAGAAAGAGACCTGGAAAATTAGACACAGGGCAGTATCACTGTCCAGTATGATAATGGGTGTTCCTAAGAGATCACTCTGAGTCATGTTTTAAACAAATACAAACAACAGTTAAGTCATGTTCAGTATCCTTTGTTTCCAACGGCAGGGCGATAGGAGATATTCTTTGAGGAAGAGTTCTGTTGAAAAGTTTTGATTTCCGTGGTCTGCAGAGTTTACTTACTTGGAACACCTCCTGCATGGCCCAAGTCAAATACATGAAGTGTTACTCTATTTGGAGACCAAGGAAGATGGAACATTTGTTGTAATAATGTTAATTTCTTTAATACTTGTTAAGAACAGATAGAAAATCGGCTTTTTTCACCAGACGGTTATTAAGGGTAAAATTCAGCTGTACTCTGAGCTTCCTGAAGAACAGAGATATATCATTTTTTTAACTGGGTCCCTGGTGACTCAGAGGTTAAAGTGTCTGCCTCCAATGCGGGAGACCCCGTTTCGATACCTGGGTTGGGAAGATCCCGTGGAGAAAGAAATAGCAATCCACTCCAGTATTCTTGCCTGGAGAATCCCATGGACGGAGAAGCCTAGTAGGTTACAGTCCATGGGGTTGCAAAGAGTTGGACACGACTGAGCGACTTCACCTCTAGATCAACTCTGAGATGATGTGGTTTTGGATGGAGAGATGTGCAGATGCTGGGGAGTGTGATAAAGGTGAATGTGTTACCTATTCTGATGCAGAAGTTTAAAAATATCCGAGTCTCCCTTCTCTTAACTATCCATCTCAGTCATTTGGGGCAGATCCTTTTCATCTCTGGGTCTCATTTTCCTCATCTGTAAAATGAGATTGGACTAGATCATTTTATAAAGTTCCTCCCAATTCCAACAGCTCAGGATTTAATAGAAAAAAATTAATTCTTTTGCACATCTGACACACAGTTGCAAGTCTCAACTAAGTGATACAGATGAACGCAACAAACAGCAGATTTTGTTGCAAGGCCATTGGTATTCTTGGAATACAACATCTTTGGAGCTTTGTCTAGTGCACATACTATGCAGTCAAAATGGCTTGTCCACATTTTTTTTTTTTATTTTGAATGAAAAGATTTGTGCCTCCCCGCATGCATGTAGGGCTTGGCGCGCCGTGAATGGTAGCCTACACATACGCAAATGAGAACTGGGAAGATAATTAAATCTGAGGTGGAAATAGAGTAGACTTGTGAATGAACAAAGGAAGTGTGTTTCTCTGGAAGCCAAGATGTCAAAGATACATTTTATTGGTACTGTACACTTTCAGCTTTCCTAGAAATCAGTATTCAGCTGCTACAAACATTCTAACTCTGCATTTCTCAAGAATCCGTTGTGTATATGAACTGCAGCTGACGCAGGAGGAGGTGTCAGGCATTTTTAAATCTCGAACTTATAGAGAATCACAGACGTGCGTGAGGCTCTACACAAAGAATTGAACGGTCAAAATGCACTTGATTTTTGAGCTGAGAGTGAGAACAAAACGGATTCATTACTGAGACTTTGCTTCCAAAGCTGAGCCTCTATTTTGTTTCTCAGAAAATAGCTGTGGAACTAAAAGGGGGGAAATGCAACTCAAAGGATTCTAAAATGCTTCTGAGCTGCATACCTTTCCAATGGCTCAGTTTTGGCAAACTAGTTCCAGACCCTACCCCCGTCCAAGCTCCCACTGTCCATCCTTGTGACTCACACTCATACTAGGGGGCTAAGAGCCGCTCCATGGCTACAGGGACACATGTCAGAGGAAACGACCACTGAAAAGAAACCCCAAGGTCCTCGGACCCAATCCTCTTACGTTACACAGATGGAAACTGAGGTCCAGGGAGGTAACTCTCTTCACAGCCTGTAACACAGCAAGTCACAGGAGTCCTGATTTCCAACTCCTTACTCTTTTCAGAGCCACGTTGATCCCTAACAAATATATAATATAAAACAAGAGGACCAGACCCTTATTAAAACACACACACACACACACACACACACACAACTAGCAGGGTTAGAACACTCTTCTTTTTTTTTTTTTTCAGAGGAACCATCTTTTCACCATTGTTGCTTTTGTCTTGTCAGCTTCTTGTAGAAAGATGACTTACTGCTTGGAAATTCAACTTGGCATTTTCTTTCGACCAAGTGATCTTTTAAATGTAGCCAACATTTCTTTTGGAGTAAGACTCCATTTCACATAACACATCCTAAGATTGATGTTTACTAAGTTGGTTGTTTAAATCATGTCGGAGCTTGGTTACATGGGCTGTTTCTTTGTCTCTGTCTCTCCCTCTCTCTCCTTTTTCTTTGTGCTTGACACAAAAGGATGGGGCCCCCAGGATCATCTGGAAATGGATCAGTGTATTCATGTGTGAGCTTTACAAAGCACTGGAGCAAAGGTGTCATTAAACATTAGAAGTCATTCAATCACACCCATCTCTTCATATGCAGTAAAGAAGGCTCTGTATGGTAACTATCCATAAAGCTTTGTGCATTCATTTACCCCTTGCTTTCTTATAGGAACTGGCTCCCTTTTTTTTTTTCCTTCTCTCTCTCTCAGAGGAGGTTTAGGACTAGCTTTGTTTTTCTGAATCTTCCTTTAATACTCAGCTCTTGTTTGGTGCTGAAAGTTAACTAAAGCAATAGGTTTTTAAAGAGAGCTTCTGGGTTTAATTCTGATTATGTTTCCTTTCAAATGACCGAGGTTTTCCTACTAGCCATGATGCGGCCATGGGCTTGGCAAGGAAAAAAGAATTCCCTTACCTTCCCAAAGGGAATTAATTGTCTATCTTTAAGTATGTTTCTAGCAGGCTTTTGTAGGTATCAAATGTAGGAGTCAATTAAGGGAGGTTTCAATGTGTTAGTATCTTGTTTGTCTTGAAAAGTAAATGGAATTTATGAGAGTTTTGAAGCAGATGCCATCTGCTGGTTAGTTAAGATACTGTAACCAAAAGCAATGTGAAGAGAAAACATGAAGCGGTGTGCCTTCCTGAGGGGACTGATTGCTAGTTTAAGTCAACATCCATAGTAATCCCCAGGCCCCGGCTACAGTGCAATGTCCCAAATTTATTGTCTGCAGTCTAAACGTTGAAATTCATTTTTGTTTCTACTCTGAAGAAAGATATCCCTTCCTATTCCAACACAGTATTAGATCCCTCAGACTTTTTACCTAGTTTTCCAATCATGAGAACAAACGCAAAATAAGTGCTCATCTTCAGGGAAAGGATAACTTGTAATAATGCATTTGGAAGCCACTCAAATTAGAGCCAGAGATAATATAAAAGAAAATGGAAAGAGACAGAGATGAAATAGGGTTATGTAGGAATAAAGGGTAAGTGTATCAAATCAAAACCACATGTAAGACATAAATACAGGCTAAACAGCTAATTCGTTCTCCAAGGGACCCGTGAAAACTATTGATCTCCACCTAACACCCTCATACTGCCCCCTCATTAGAAGACCCATGGATAAAGCAGACATGCCTTAAATTACCCAACCTCCCTTAGAAATTATATATTACAGTCACAGTCTAGGTAACTCCTATTAATCCTGGATCCCAGCCTGGGTTCTTCCTCTGATTATCTAAGCAGGTTATTTCACATTTTAGGGACTCAGTGACTTCTTCTGTTAAATATTACTTGATGAATCTTACTGTCCTGTTTGTTGTTAGTTGCTTGGTCGTGTCTGACTCTTTGCGAACCAATGGACTAGAGCCCACCAGGCTCCTCCTATGTCCATGGGATTCTCCAAGCAAGAATACTGGAGCGGGTTGCCATTCCCTTCTCCAGGGGACCTTCTTGACCTAGGGATCAAACTCGGGTCTCCTGCACTGCAGACAGATTCTTAACCGTCTGAGCCACCAGGGAAGCCCATTTTACTCTCCTAGTGAGCTATTTTTAAAATTAAGATGCAAATTAATAGTATATCTATAAACAGAAGCCCCCTCCCCCCACAAATATCTCCATCTAGAGTTACAACGTAGAATTCTGTCACTGACAAGGCAGAGTCTGTGAAAGAGTGTTTCTCTGCGAGTAGTCCTACGTGGAGTCTGCAGGAAGTGACCTACACATCGCTAGAAGATGGTTCTTTTTTATGCTCTCTACCCAAAGATTACACAACAGTAAAACCCGGTCCATAAATGTCAAACATGAAGAACTCTCAGAGGGTGGGCACCCAAGTTGTAGGCTCCATCTCCATTTCCGAGTCACAGATCCACATATATGCTTAAAAGCAGGGAAGGAGCAGACAAAATACCAAACAGATGAAGAGAGAAAGAAAAGATGCTCCCAAACATTCGTTGTTCACCCACATGACTTACTGGTGTGTTAATGTCTCGCATCAGCCACGACTAATGAGAACGCTGCCCCTATTTCCCTTTTAGTTTATAAATGGAGTGGCATTATGTAATCACCCTAATGAGGTAATAGAAACATAAGTACACAGGAAAATTTGATAGGGTTTCTCCTAATTCATCCTGGGCTGTGTTGGTCACCGCCCCCCAATCCCATTAACCCTCCCTTTCCCCTCCACACTCCCCCCTCTGGCTGAGTCTCTAGTCCCAGAGGACATATTGTTGGCTATTATTTATAATAAGTCTCTCTCCTCTTGGCAGGATATAGAACAGCTGTTGGTCTATTCTCTGCCACAAAGACCAACTTCCCTCTTTTGCTCTGGATGACTGGAAGAAAGTTGGGGTGAAGAGCAATTTATAGTCATGTTACAGCACCTCTATTTTCTTTTATGTTTATTTATATTGCTTCCATTTTTGTCTGGGGTTTCTGAGATAATCAAGATCACTCTGCTACAGAATTTTCATTTGGGGAGGCTCTGGTAGCAGTTGATGGCATTTTTCTTCATTGAGTCAGACATGTTAGAACTCCAGGCTAGAGGAAATAGTGAACATTTCTTCTGTGAGAGTTTGAGAATCAATGTGGTTTCCCCCCGACCCCGCCTCTGCTTCAGAACTGGTGAGTGTGTTCTGTGTTACAGGGACAATAAATGACTCTGTCTGAATTTTTCAGTGGAAGGCGCCTTGTCGTCATCAGCATTCTGCCCTGAGCCCTGAGGAGGGTCCGGGTCTGTCCACCGTTCGGTGTCAGGTTTTCTGACACACCAGCTCTTGAGTCTCAGTCCAGACGTCCAGGCCAGACAAGCCCATCTGGGGAGGGCCTTTTTCTGAGGTCTTTCGTCTTGGAGTCCTTTTGACTCTGGGACTCATCCTAGGCCAAGAAGTCCAGGCACTTGAGGTCTCGAAATCTCGGATGGACACTGAATCTTTGGAGCATCTCTGGAAGTGGAATCTGGAGACAAGTTCTCTGTTCTTTTAGGACTTGAAGGAAATCACAAAGTAGGAAACTGGTCTGAGGCCCCAGACCCAGAAAAGACCCAAATGGCTTTGACAGGAAGGAATCACCGCCCAGCATTATGGCCCAGCACTGTGACAGAGTGTTTGAAACTGAGATGGGTTGGCAGCTGGTCAAGGCTGTGTTTAGTGAAGGCCAGGCAGAAACAGAGTGGGGTGGTTCAATCTGAGGCCCTGGAGTGTGGCAGAGAGGAGATGGGCTTTTGGTTCCCTAATTTATGTGAAAATAGCTTCGTTCGTTATTAGTAACAGCTAACTTCCTCCGTAGTTCAACGAGCCCCTCTCCTGGAGGAGACTTGGAGAGTGTGGAGAGACTTGGATTTCTGTGTGGTGGGAGCCTCTTTGTAAGGGTTCCTAAGGCCCTTTCAGATTTCCCAGTCTGTGTTCCTGAGTGTGTCGCAGGCACCCTGATGGAACTGGAGGACCTCTGTCTTGCGCTGAGACCTCACAGCCCACCCAGTGAGCACCTAACAGGGTTCTTGACAGACACACAAAGAAGCTACATGGTTAAAAAGGATACTAGGTGCTAAAGCCACCGAAATGCCTGCCTTTCTGATAATTTTCAGCATTTTGTGGACAACAGGAAAGAAAGAATTATAATAGCTGTGATTTATAGAGTGCTTATATAGAGGATGAGATGATTGGATGGCATCACCAACTCAGTGGACATGAATTCAAGCAAACTCTGGGAGGCGGTGGAAGACAGGGGAACCTGGCATGCTGCAGTCCATGGGGTCACAAAGAGTCAGATTCAACTTAGCGACTGAACAACAGCAACATAGAGTGCTTATGACATGACAGGTACGTGTCACTTGACATATGTTACCTCATGATCTTGTTTCTAAACGGAATCATTGGAAACAGTGTCATGGTGCTCACTTTTGCGAAGTTTTGAGCCAGGCCCTTCAGAAGTGGAAAAGGAAGCTGATCAGAGTGGATCAGAGAGTAGCTTAAGCTTTCTCTGGAGAAGGAGAGACTCGGACCTGACCCANAACTCCAGTTCTTTGGCCACCTCATGCAAAGAGTTGACTCATTGGAAAAGACTCTGATGCTGGGAGGGACTGAGGGCAGGAGGAGAAGGGGACGACCGAGGATGAGATGGCTGGATGGCATCACAGACTCGATGGCCGTGAGTCTGAGTGAACTCCGGGAGTTGGTGATGGACAGGGAGCCCTAATGTACTGTGAATCATGGGGTCACAAAGAGTCAGACATGACTGAGGGACTAAACTGAACTGAACTGAATGTGTATATATAAATCCTAGTCTCCCAATCTCCCCTTCTTTTTCCCTCTTGATAATGTAGGTTTGTTTTCTACATCTGTGACTCAATTTCTATTTTATAAATAAGTTCATTTGTGTCATTTTTTGATTCCACGTATAAGCAATACCATATGATGTTTATCTTTCTCTTTCTGACTGGCTTCACGCAGTATGTCCATCCAGGTCCATCTGTGTTGCTGCAAATGGTGTTTACTTCATTCTTCTTTATGGCGGAGTAATATTCCATTGTAAACATGTACCACATCTTCTTTATCCATTCATCTGTCAATGGACATTTAGGTTGCTTCTGTGTCTTGCCTCATGAGTGTCCTCACTGAATAGAATGCTCTTTTCCAGACTACCATGTCTCACTTCCTAAGATCCTTCAAGTTCTTGTTTTAATATCCCCTTCTTACTGAGTTTTACCCTGATAAACCTATTTAAGAGCTCCCTCATAGCTCAGTTGGTAAAGAATCCACCTGCAATGCAGGAGACCTGAGTTCGATCCCTGGGTTGGGAAGATCTGCTGGAGAAGGGAAAGGCTACCCACTCCAGTGTTCTGGCCTGGAGAATTCTATGGACTGCACAGTCCATGGGGTTGCAAAGAGTCAGACACAACTGAGCGACTTTCACTTTCAAACATGTTTATATCCACACCCCCACCAAAAGTCATACATCAGAGTGTTCCTAGCAGTGATATTTACAGTAGCCAACAAGTAGAAAACATCCAGATGCCCATGAGGAACTGAAAGGGTCAAGTGTGGTATAATCACACCCTGGAATATACCATTTAGTAATCAAAGTGAATGATTAACCTACAGCCGTATGCAACAACATAGATGAATCTTGTAAATGTAATGCTGCCTGAAAAGCAGTCTGATTAAAAAAAGACTACTTAACAGACAATTCCACTTGGGTAAAAGCACAGAAACAGACAACACTGAGCTCTGTTTTTTGGAGTCAGATAAACCCACTCCAGCGTTCTTGCCTGGAGAATCCCAGGGGCGGGGGAGCCTGGTGGGCTGTCATCTCTGGGGTCACACAGAGTTGGACACGACTGAAGCGACTTAGCAGCAGCGGCAGCAGCAATGGCTACCTTTGGCTCAGAAGTTGGTTACTAGAGGAGCACAAGGACTGCTTCTGGATTCTCGGGAAGATTCAGTTTTCTGTTCTGCACACTGGGTACACAGGGTTAGTTCAGTGTGTAGAAAATTCAGAGAGTGGCTCCTTAATGGTATGTGCACTTTTCTTTTTTAATACTTCTGTTTATCTATTTGGCTGCTCAGGTCTTAGTTGCAGCAGATGGGGTCTTTAGTTATGGCGTGTGGAATCTAGCTGCCTGACCAGGGGTCAAACCTGGATCCCTGGCATTGGGAGCTCAAAGTCATAGCCACCGGACCACCAGAGGAATCCCAATGTGTGTACTTTGCTACATGTACATAATACTTCAATAAAATTTTCAAAGTGCAGCTCTTCCCCAGAGATATTCCTCATCTTCCTTACTCCATTTTTCCATAATATTTACCATTTTCTAATATAAGCTGCAATTATAGTGTTTATCACATTCTTTCTCCATTAGAATGTAAGTGGAGCAGGGATTTTGCTGCATTTTGCTCACTTCTGCCTCTATGTGACCTTGACGTGTACCTGGCACACAATAGGTATCAGAATGGACGAACAAAGCGTTGCTTCAGAAGGCATGAATAGAATGGGCCAGACTCAAAGATGCAAGTGGAGCTACTTCTCAAAGCTACCTCAGGACATTTAATTAAGAAGGCTGTTTCCTTATCCTAGAATATTTATGTCATCTGACCTGTATTGGAAACCTTCCCATCTTCAAAGGCAAGTTCATATGCCATCTTCTCCATAATGCCTCTCTTTAAAAACCTCAACCTAAATTCCTCTAGCTTCTTATTTTTACGCTTTCTGTACTCCTCTGGAATTGTTTTTACTCATTCATTTGCCAAATATTTATTGAGCATCTGATATTTTAAAAATGAAATTGTTCAGTTGTGTCTGACTCTTTCTGTCCCCATAGACTATAGCCTGCCAGGCTCCTCCATCCATGGAATTTTCCAGGCAAGGATACTGGAGTGGGTAACCATTCCACTCTCCAGGGGATCTTCCCAACCCAGGAATAGAACCCAGGTCTCCTGCATTGCAGACAGATTCTTTACCGTCTGGGCCACCAGGGAAGTCTCAGATGCTATTTTAAGTCCAAAATTCAAGGCTGAAATTCGAGTCCTGAAAAATTCAAAAATTCATTTTAAAAACTGTCTTTCATGGGACTAAATTCCAGTAGGTGAATAGACAAAAAACTAATAAATGCATGTGTAAAATTATTTGGAGTTCTTTGAAAGAAATTAAGATAAAGAGTTGGAAAGTGATTGGTGGCTCAGTGGTAAAGAAACTCCCTGCCAATGCAGGAGATGCAAGAGACACAGAGTCAATCCCTAGATCAGGAAGCTCCCCTGGAGAAGGGCATGGCAACCCACTCCAATATTATTGCCTGGAGAATCCCATGGACAGAGGAGTCTGGCAGGCTACAATCCATGGAGTCATGAAGATTTGAACACAACCAAGTGACTGAGCGTGCACGCACATGCACGTGCGCGCACACACACACACACACAGGGTGCTGTTTTAGATAAGTTATGAGGAAGACTTCCCTATATCAACAACACTGGGAAAGAGACGCAGATAAGTAAGGAAGTGAACTATGAGGAAACACCTCCCAGGCAGAAGAACCAGCAAGTGCAGATGGCCCGCCATTAGAGCAGGCTTGTGTGTGAGTCTTGTGTGAGTCGTGTATGTGTGTGTGTGTGTGTTCCTTGGGATAAGGCTTGTGTGCCTAGCTTACTGTTTTAAATGCAGAAAATTCTGAGTGATTGAATTTATTTAAAATCTTGTCATTTATTAATCCATTTCACATTTTTACTGAAAGAAGAATTTCTAAAATGTGTTAAATAGACTATATCCCAAACTGAATTATGCAAAATCTGTTACACCACACACACACGGTTCTGTAGTCAAATAAGTATGAGAAGTAAAGAGGAGTAATAATATTTACCAGTATAATGTGGACATTGCTAGATCTCACAATAAAAAACAAAATGCCTAAGTCATTATTTTCTAATGTGTGTTTCTCCCATGGAAACATTAACAAAGTACAAAACACTAGAATTCCATAAAATTCAGTTTGGAATATGTCATCTCAGATTCCTTAATTTTCACATCAGGTACATATATTTTATTAGACTCCTAACATTTACCTGACTGTTTCATAATTTTATAGAATTAAATTAAAATATGAACACCAGAATCAGTTCAGTTCAATTCAGTTCAGTCGCTCAGTCAGATCCAATTCTTTGCGACTCGATGAATTGCAGCACGCCAGGCCTCCCTGTCCATTTCCAACTTCCGGAGTTCACTCAAACTCCCATCCATTGAGTCAGTGATGCCATCCAGCCATCTCATCCTCGGTCGTCCCCTTCTCCTCCTGCCCCCAATCCCTCCCAGCATCAGAGTCTTTTCCAATGAGTCAACTCTTCACATCAGGTGGCCAAAGTACTGGAATTTCAGCTTCAGCATCATTCCTTCCAAAGAAATCCCAGCGCTGATCTCCTTCAGAATGGACTAGTTGGATCTCCTTGCAGTCCAAGGGACTCTCAAGAGTCTTCTCCAACACCACAGTTCAAAAGCATCAATTCTTTGG
>SJYW01036393.1:18151-58931 GCA_006410735.1 Raphicerus campestris | reverse complement strand
TGCCATCCAGCCATCTCATCCTCGGTCGTCCCCTTCTCCTCCTGCCCCCAATCCCTCCCAGCATCAGAGTCTTTTCCAATGAGTCAACTCTTCACATCAGGTGGCCGAAGTACTGGAATTTCAGCTTCAGCATCATTCCTTCCAAAGAAATCCCAGCGCTGATCTCCTTCAGAATGGACTAGTTGGATCTCCTTGCAGTCCAAGGGACTCTCAAGAGTCTTCTCCAACACCACAGTTCAAAAGCATCAATTCTTTGGCACTCAGCCTTCTTCACAGTCCAACTTTCACATCCATACATGACCACAGGAAAAACCATAGCCTTGACTAGATGGACCTTTGTTGGCAAAGTAATATCTCTGCTTTTCAATATGCAGAATAGTGCAGTATTATTCGATCAATGACAGAAGACCATAGATTTTCAACAGTCTCTTTCCTATGTTAATATAGTACATATCTTCACAGCTCTGTGCTGCTTAATTTTAATATATATCTATTGATCTTCACACTATTAACAAAGCTGTCTCTTGGGATATTTGGTTGCTGTCAGGATTAGGAGGTAAAATATCAAGGGACAGGTTTGTAAGCTTTGTTATAAACAAATAGCAGTTAAGAGAATAGAACGAAGGCTCTGAATGCCCAGTGAGAGTAGAGTCCTACGTGGTAACATACATCCAGGCTCCGTGAATGAGCAGCCTCTGAACACAGCTCCCTCTGCTTCTGACTGTCTGTATTGGATCTCTCCTGCTTCGCATGTCCTCTGTGAATTTCACTAGATGACTGTGATGGCCTTAAAATGCTGAAATCGTAGTATCAGTCTGTGCTTCTTTGCTCCCTAATTGCTCCCTCTTTAAGTAAATACTTATTGGTTTTCCATGGTCATCAGCCAGCAGCAGATACATGTAATAAGGCTGAATTTGCAAGCAGCGCTCACACTTGTAACTGTCTTACAACTGTGTCTGAGTGTTTTTGTCTCAAAATGCCTGCGTGTGTGTGTGTGTGTGTGTGTGTGTGTGTGTGTATGAGAGAGAGGGAACGCTTGGACTCTTGGCCTCTTGGATAAATTTAGCCAGAATTCTCATAGCCACTAGTAAATTTTAAAAGGTAAAAAAGAGCATTTATTCTTATTTTATGGTGGGTGCGGCACTTAGCTTTACAAGTTTAAAGGCAGCAGGGAAACTGCAAAGCCAAAGGTTTTTCTGAGGCATTTGTTGCTGTGCAGAAAAACAAGCCAAAGTTTTGCTTGTGAGCAGAAACATCCCATAATTCATCTGCTGATTGGTCTGAAAGTGAGTCCTGGTGAGAGCCCAGGGCCACTGGCTCATAAATACAGCGCAGGAACAACTTAGGCAGCGTTTGGGATCAAATTTCCAAGATAGAGCATGGTCAAAATTGTCTGCTTTGCTTTCACTTGTCTAAGATTCCGGACCTCTGAACTGGGAGTAGAGGCTAGACGGAGAAAACCTTCTGATGTTTGTCAGTTTTGCAAGGTGTTTTACTTTGGTTCACTAAGAAGCAGGGCTTCCCTGGTGGTTCAGTGGTGAGGAATCCAACTGCCAATGCAGCAGACGTGAGTTCAGTCCCTGGCTCGGGAAGATCCCCTGGAGTAGGAAATGGGAACCCACTCCAGTATTCTTGCCTGGGAAATGCCATGGGCAGAGGTGTCTGGCAGGCTACAGTCCATGGGGTCACAAAAGAATCGAGCACAATTTAGCATCTAAAACAATGAAGCCGCAGTGCACATGGACATTAGCAATGGACTGTCATTTCTGGAGAGTTTAGGACAGTAAGCATTATTTGGGGTGAACAGTTTTCATGGTTTTGTATCATAAGCAGCTTGACTCCAGAGTCATTTTTACAATGGAACCACTTGGTTAATCTCTGATTTTAAAGTTATGTGATTCAACATATTTTCAAAAAGTTTTTTGCAGCCAAGAATTTTTTTTACAAATTTTAAAGGTGACTTTGCATTTATAGTTATTAAAAAATATTGGTTATCTTTTCAAATCTTGAGATCTAACTTCCCTAAGCATTGGCTCTATTACTGTCATCTAGTTTATAAGAAAGAGGTAAGGCTAAACCCAAGATCACAGTGTACTCCTGTTACCGTCCTGTTATGTGCACCTAACACCTTGTCTGCCATGTGTGGCACTTTCTTACGCCTCACTACAACTGTGACGTGGTGGTCACCAGGCCAATCCCAGTGGCTGGAAGTCAGATGGTGGCTGTGTTCTTCACCACCATATTCCTGCACAGATAGTGCTAAAAGGGTTTAAAATGAATGAATGATAAATCACTGCTCATTGTGAGAGTAAATAGAACTCTCCAGAGTGAACAGAAAGATCTACTGTGGAACTACAACAACCATCTTGTTTCCATGGCTCCATCCTATAGGCAAGATTATCTTAAACCCAGCTTTTTGTGATTGTCTGTTTTGATCCACTGGAGAAGGGAATGGCAAGCCACTTCAGTATTCTTGCCTTGAGAACCGCATAAACAGTAAGAAAAGGCAAAAAGATAGGACACTGAAAGATGAACTCCTCAGGTCAGTAGGTGCCCAGTATGCTACTGGAGATCAGTGGAGAAATAACTCCAGAAAGAATGAAAAGACAGAGCCAAAGCTAAAACAACACCCAGTTGTTGATGTGACTGGTGATGGAAGTAAAGTCCCATGCTGTAAAAACTGATATTGCATAAGAACCTGGAATGTTAGGTCCATGACTCAAGGCAAATTGGAAGTGGTCAAACAGGAGATGGAAAGAGAGAGCATCAACATTTTAGGAATCAATGAACTAAAATGGACTGGAATGGGTAAATTTAATGCAGATGACCATTATATCTACTACTGCAGGCAGGAATCCCTCAGAAGAAATGGAGTAGCCATCATAGTCAACAAAAGAGTCTGAGATGCAGTACTTGCATGTAATCTCAAAAACGACAGAATGATCTCTGTTCATTTCCAAGGTAAACCATTCAGTATCACAGTAATCCAAGTCTATGACCCAACCAGTTATGCTTAAGAAGCTGAAGTTGTACATTTCTATGAAGACCTACAAGACCTTCTAGAACTAACACCCCAAAAAGATGTCCTTTTCATTATCGGGGACTAGAATGCAAAAGTAGGAAGTCAAGAAACACCTGGAGTAACAGGCAAATTTGACCTTGGAGTACAAAATGAAGCAGGGCAAAGGCTAACAGACCTTTGCCAAGAGGACACACTGGTCATGGCAAACACTCTCTTCCAACAGCACAAGAGAAGACTGTACACATACACATCAAATGGTCAATACCGAAATCAGATTGATTATATTCTTTGCAGTTAAAGATGGAGAAGCTCTATACAGTCAGCAAAAACAAGACTGGGAGCTGACTGTGGCTCAGATCATGAACTTCTTATTGCCAAATTCAGACTTACATTGAAGAAAGCAAGGAAAACCACTAGACCATTCATGTATAACCTAAATCAAATCCCTTAAGATTATACAGTGGAAGTGACAAATAGGTTCAAGGGATTAGATCAGATAGAGTGCCTGAAGAACTATTGATGGAGGTTCGTGACCTTGTACAGGAGACAGGGATCAAGACTATCTCCAAGAAAAAGAAATACAAAAAGTCAAAATGGTTGCTTGAGGAGGGCTTTAAAATGGCTGAGAAAAAAAGAGAAGCTAAAGGCAAAAGAGAAAAGGAAAGATACAGGCATTTGAATGCAGAGTTCCAAAGAATAGCAAGAAGAGATAAGAAAGCCTTCCTCAGTGATTAATGCAAAGAAACAGGGGAAAACAATAGAATGGGAAAGACTAGAGATCTCTTCAAGAAAATAAGAGATACCAAGGGAACATTTCATGCAAAGATGGGCACAATAAAGGACAGAAATGGTATGAACCTAATAGAAACAGGAGATAATAAGAAGAGGTGATAAGAATACACAGAAGAATATTTAAAAGATCTTCATGACCCAGATAACCACGACGGTGTGATCAATCACTCACCTAGAGCCAGACAATCCTGGAATGCAAAGTCAAGTGGGCCTTAGGAAGCATCACTGTGAACAAAGCTAGTGGAGGTGATGGAATTCTAGTTGAGCTGTTTCAAACCCTAAAAGATGATGCTGAGATAATGCTGCACTCAGTATGCCAGCAAGTTTAGAAAACTCAGCAGTGGCCACAGGACTGGAAAAAGTCAGTTTTCATTCCAATCCCAAAGAAAGGCAATGCCAAAGAATGTTCAAAGTATCACACAATTGCACTCATCTCACATGCAGTAAAGTAATGCTCAAAATTCTCCAAGCCAGTCTTCAATAGTAAGTGAACCAAGAACTTCCAGATGTTCAAGCTGGATTGAGAAAAGGCTAAGAAACCAGAGTTCAAATTGCCAACATCCACTGGATCATCAAAAAAGCAAGAAAGTTCCAGAAAAACATCTATTTTTGCTTTATTTACTATGCCAAAGACTTTGTGTAGATCACAAAAACTGTGGAAAATTCTTCAACAGATGGGAATACCAGACCACCTTACCTGCCTCCTGAGAAATCTGTATGTAAGTCAAGAAGTAACAGAACTGGACATGGAAGAACAGGCTGGTTCCAAATTGGGAAAGGGATACATCAAGGCTGTATATTGTCACTCTGCTTATTTAACTTACATGCAGAATACATCATGTGAAATGCCANAAAAGAAGCATTCGTGAGAATATATACCTACAGTTACTTATATAGGGCTTGATAGACTGTCTTTCTCTGGTGAAATAAATTTTATAAGGTATACCTTGACGCTTATTTAACTTATATGCAGAGTACATAATGAGAAATGCCAGGCTGAAAGAAGCACAAGCTGGAATCAAGATTGC
The DNA here is from genome assembly GCA_006410735.1 of Raphicerus campestris. Taxonomy (NCBI): domain Eukaryota; kingdom Metazoa; phylum Chordata; class Mammalia; order Artiodactyla; family Bovidae; genus Raphicerus; species Raphicerus campestris. Next base: position 54,089 of record SJYW01036393.1, on the reverse strand, counting down.
TGGGAGAAATATCAATAACCTCAGATATGCAGATGACACCACCCTTATGGCAGAAAGTGAAGAGGAACTAAAGAGCCTCTTCATGAGAGTAAAAGAGGAGAGTGAAAAAAACTGGCTTAAAGCTCAACATTCAGAAAACTAAGATCATGGCATTTGGTTCCATCACTTAATGCCAAATAGATGGGGAACGGTGACAGACTTTATTTTCTTGGGTTTCAAAATCACTGCAGATGGTGACTGCAGCCATGAAATTAAAAGATGCTTGCTCTTTGAAAGAAAAGCTGTGACCAACCTAGACAGCATATTAAAAAGCAGAGACATTACTTTCCTGACAAAGGTCTGTCTAGTCAAAGCTATGGTTTTTCCACTAGTCATGTATGGATGTGAGAATTGGACTATAAAGAAAGCTCAGCACCGAGGAATTGATGCTTTTGAACTGTGGTGTTGGAGAAGACTCTTGAGAGTCCTTTGGACTGAAAGGAGATCCAACCAGTCAATCGTAACAGAAATCAATCCTGAATATTCATTGGAAGTGCTGATGCTGAAGCTGAAACTCCAATACTTTGGCCACCTGATTCGAAGAACTGACCCATTGGAAAAGACCCTGATGCTGGGAAAGATTGAATGCAAGAGGAAGAGGGGTGACTGAGGATGAGATTGTTGGATGGCATCACCGACCCAATGGACATGAGTTTGAGCAGGCTTCCAGAGTTGGTGATGGACAGGGAAGGCTGATGTCCTCCAGTCCATGGGGAAGCAAATAGTCGGACACAACTGAGCAACTGAACTGAATTGAACTATTTGATATCATTCCGATGGGCTTAAATCACTCATCAGATGAAGGATTTTTGGTTGGTTACCTGCTGGCTTTACAATAGATTATGTAACTTGCCCAGGGTCTCATGATTGGAGCCGAGATTACAACCTAGGTCACCCTCTTCCAAGGTTGTTGGTCCCCATCTCATCTCTGTATGTGAGACAGTGTTTGATTTCAGGGAACAGAAATCTCCTCACCTTCTGTTAAAGAAAAGATTTTCTGGGTGGATACATTGAAGGTTTAGAGAACCCAATATTGGGAGGATACTGAGATTCAAGAAAATGAGAAAGTCACAGAAGCCATCTCTGTTACTTCTCTCTAGACCTCATTGTCTCTTTCATTCTTCTCTTTACGAAGATCTTAGGTTCTTTTGCCCAGTAACTTCAGCCTGCAAGAGCTTTGGGTTACCTTAATGCCAGTTCTCACACCACAGGTCCAGGAACCAACAACAGACAGACTAAACCTACCTGTCTTCTGTAGAATCCACACCCTTAAAAAGAAAAAAAGCTAGGAATTTGATTGACCTAGGAAAAGCACACTGTTTCCAAAGAAAGTGTTTTGAGAAAATAATGGGCATGCCTAAAACACATGCTATTTTATTTAGCTATTCTATTTCAAATTTTTAAAATTAAAATTTTAAATTACTTTTACTTGGCTTCCAGTAGCTTTATTCTAGTCTAGTTCTGTTTATTTTTCACATGCCTTCCACTAATGATAGTCAACCTACCCTTTCTTGACCTATTTCACTCTTATCTTGATTGTCTCCTTACAGACTAGAAAACAATTCTAAGAGTCCAATATTTTTCTTTGTGGTAGTTATGCAAATGCTTTTATTTAGTAGTCAAATTCCAACTCTACTTCCTCTAGGTAGCTTTCCATATGGTCCCTTTCCATACACAGTGATGACATGCATCTATTCTGAATTCCAGTCCCTTTGCCTAAGAGAAGAGCTCAGGTCATACTGAAAAGCAGAGAATCTTTTTAAACTTTTAAACTGAACCTCCCAGACACCCCAATATCCCTTTGTGACCTAGAGCATATATGGAAAGAACTGTGGTTACAATGATTGGGTCCAGGGCAAAACTAACGGGCTCTATATGTTAGGGGCTTCCCTGGTGGCTCAGACGGTAAAGCATCTGCCTACAATGCAGGAGACCTGGGTTCGATCCCTGGGTTGGGAAGATCCCCTGGAGAAGGAAATGGCAAACCACTCCAGCACTCTTGCCTGGAAAATCCCATGGACAGAGAAGCCTGATAGGCTGCAGTCTATGGGGTCACAAAGAGTCGGACACAACTGAGCGACTTCATTCATTTATTCTATATGTTAGATCAGACTTTGATTCTCTGATAAGGCAACTAGACAAACATCTGACTCAAATTCACAGGGGATGGTCTGAGGCCAGTGCTGAGGAATAGTACTTATCTTTTTCCTTAGACTGTGCCTTTAAAATTTCACATTATACCTAAACTATCATGAATACTCAGTAAAGTATCAAAAATAATTTGAGGATAAGAAATTCTGGGCCAAACTTGAAATGTTTCAAGACTTCTCTTATTGCTTTTATATTACCACAAAGCTTTTTTGCATTAAGTGAGAAGGAGGTTTATAGTAAGCTGATAGAGTCACTTTTAATTAAATGGTTTAATAAATAACAAATATTTTTTATTAATATCAAACTTTTAAACCAGAAGAAATTACATACAAACACACACATCAAAGTATTTGACCAACTGCCCTAGCTGGCTGGCTGTGCTTTTTTTGAAGCAACGAAAGAACAAGGAACTGGAGGTCTGATTCTGTGCTTCCTGGATCCAGTGTGTTAGTCATCAGATACAAAGAGTATAAAACTCTGGCTTTACAAGTGTTCATTATGTTATTAAACATCCTTATGAGACCAGTTCCCCTTAGGCCACCTAAAGGACTAAGGTGTTTAGGATGCTGAACTGTTTAACTGTAATTATAACAATTAAAACCTTATAAAATGCATCAAATAAAATGGATTCACTGCTTCCACTTAATCTGATTTAAGAAAAATAGTTATAAGGAATATTGCTCTTTCCCAAAAAAGAGATTAAAATTTCAGGAACTGGCCAACAGTAGGGGGAGATAAGAATAAAAGAGAAGAAAAGATTTGCCTTAAAACCCTTTATAAAGTGTTTTTATTTTCCTGCTTAACAAATGAAACCTTCATCGTCTTTGCTTCTGGGAACAGTTTCAAGCCTAAGAAACACAGTTGGAAACGTGCAGTGCTGCAGCCCATCCCCAGTTATTCGTTCCAGTTGGATTCAAATCGAGTGTCTCCCTTCCAAGAGTTCTCTGAAAATGCTCATGATAAGAAACGAAACCTAGCCCTGCAACCTGGAAGGCTGCACATTTACCCTCTGCCACCAGGTTTGCCAAGACATGGCTCAGGGTACACCCTGCTCTCCTCCTCTCGTGAATCCTTTGACCAGAGCCCAGGGCTGCTCTCAACAACCAGTTTCTCCTCTCCCACAACCTCTTAACAAAAGCATAAGCATAATCAGAATCCCTGGGAGTCCTTTTCATTCAGTAATGACTAAAAAGCATTTCTTGAGCATTTGTAGTGCACCAGGCCTAGGTAAAAACTGTATATGCACAACCCCTGTCTTCAAGGAGCTCACAGTCTTTGAAGGACTCACGCGGCTTGCAGGTTATTTATTAAGCATTTTTAACAGCACTGCTTCCAGGCATTTTAATAGGCAGTCTGGTGGGTACAAGGAAGACATGGTTCTTTATTGCCTGGAACTTGAAATCTAGAGAAGATAAGACACGGAGAAAGAACTATAACTTAAGGCAGTATAGGGACTCCTGTGGTGGCCCAGGGTCTATGACTCTGTGCTCCAATGCAGGGGGCCCAGGTTCNCCTAAAGGACTAAGGTGTTTAGGATGCTGAACTGTTTAACTGTAATTATAACAATTAAAACCTTATAAAATGCATCAAATAAAATGGATTCACTGCTTCCACTTAATCTGATTTAAGAAAAATAGTTATAAGGAATATTGCTCTTTCCCAAAAAAGAGATTAAAATTTCAGGAACTGGCCAACAGTAGGGGGAGATAAGAATAAAAGAGAAGTAAAGATTTGCCTTAAAACCCTTTATAAAGTGTTTTTATTTTCCTGCTTAACAAATGAAACCTTCATCGTCTTTGCTTCTGGGAACAGTTTCAAGCCTAAGAAACACAGTTGGAAACGTGCAGTGCTGCAGCCCATCCCCAGTTATTCGTTCCAGTTGGATTCAAATCGAGTGTCTCCCTTCCAAGAGTTCTCTGAAAATGCTCATGATAAGAAACGAAACCTAGCCCTGCAACCTGGAAGGCTGCACATTTACCCTCTGCCACCAGGTTTGCCAAGACATGGCTCAGGGTACACCCTGCTCTCCTCCTCTCGTGAATCCTTTGACCAGAGCCCAGGGCTGCTCTCAACAACCAGTTTCTCCTCTCCCACAACCTCTTAACAAAAGCATAAGCATAATCAGAATCCCTGGGAGTCCTTTTCATTCAGTAATGACTAAAAAGCATTTCTTGAGCATTTGTAGTGCACCAGGCCTAGGTAAAAACTGTATATGCACAACCCCTGTCTTCAAGGAGCTCACAGTCTTTGAAGGACTCACGCGGCTTGCAGGTTATTTATTAAGCATTTTTAACAGCACTGCTTCCAGGCATTTTAATAGGCAGTCTGGTGGGTACAAGGAAGACATGGTTCTTTATTGCCTGGAACTTGAAATCTAGAGAAGATAAGACACGGAGAAAGAACTATAACTTAAGGCAGTATAGGGACTCCTGTGGTGGCCCAGGGGCTATGACTCTGTGCTCCAATGCAGGGGGCCCAGGTTCATTCCCTTGGCAGGGAACCAGATCCCACATGCCACAGCTGAGACCTGGCACAGCCAAATAAATAAGTAAAAACAATTTTTTTTTTTTTTAAAGATAAGGCAGTGTAACAGTAAGCACTGTAGAAGTGGTGCTGTTCTGTGCTCAGCCATGTCCAGCTCTTTGGGACCCCATGGACTATAGTCCGCCAGACTCCTCTGTCCATGGGGATTCTCCAGGCAGTAACACTGGAGTGGCTTGCCATGCCCTTCTCCAGGGGACCTTCCCAACCCAGGGATCGAACCTGCCTATCCTATGTCTCCTGCACTGCAGACGGATTCTTTACTCACTGAGCCATAGAAGTGGCAGCAGATGGAATTGTCCCCATGGCAGGTAATGTTTTGGAAGCCAACTCAGATGCAAAGGATAAGTGAGATACAAAGTAAAGGTCAGGAAGAGGAATTTGAATGAATTATGAGCTGCAGCCATCTTGGGAGTTTACACTGATATATTCCTTGCCACTAAAGAAAAAGTTTTAAAACAGCAAATGTTATATTTATATATACATGTATATATATATATTTACTTTAGAAAATAAAGATGTAGGCTATTTTGAAAGGGTTTTCCCGTTTAAAAAAAATTAGGCTTATAATTTACATACTATAAAGTTCTCTTAAGTGCATAGTTTTCCAAATGCATAGCCATTTAACAAATGCATAACCATTTAAGTATAACCAGAGTCTATTAATAGAATGTTTCGTCACCCTAAAATTCCCATGTTCTTTTTAATCAGATCCTTCCCCTACCTTCAGTCCTGGCAACCACTGGTCTGTTTTCTAACCTTACAGTCTTTTTGTATTGAATGTTGTATAAATGAAATCAGGTAATATGGAACCTTTTGCATCTGGCTTCTTTCCCTTAGCATCACACATTTGAGATTCGCGTAGCTGTATGTATGAATAGTTTTTGCCTTTCGGTGCTTAGCAGTATTGCACTGTATGAGTATATCACAGTTTATTTAAACACTCGCCAGCTAAGGGATATTTTTCTTGTTACCGACTTGGTATTTGTGGGAACGTAAATTTTTGTTTCTCTTGGGTAAATACCTAGGACTGGGACTGTTGGATCAGATGATAAGTGTATGTTTTTAAAAGTCTGCCAAACTGTTTTCCAAAGTGATTTCAGCCATTTTGGTTTCCTGACCTCAGTGTTGAAGGGTTCTAGCTGGTCCATACTCTTAACCAGGACTTACCATGGCCATTCTTAATTTGAGGAAATTTAAGGCCATGGGCTCACTTTTAGATGGAGAGAGAGCATGTCCCTATCTTGGCCCTCTGATGTACAAAGAACTAGATAATATAACACAAAAATCAAGTAACTGGTATTCAGTGAACTCTTTACCTGCACCATAAGTATGCCATGCACTGTGGGCAAGTACATGATGCAGAAAACTGGAGCCTTTGATCCAGGGAATCTTTGAGTCTACATTTTGCCAAGTTTTATTGTGAGAAAAAAATTTTTAAGAACTCTTTGTTTTTAAATATATTAAGGAATCCTCCCTTCTGGAAATTAATAGTTCACCTTAGCATATCAATGACTTTGAGATATTTTTCTGTAAAAAAAATTGTTTCAGTTTGGTGTAATTACAATTTCCCATAGATGTGGCGGTGTTAATTATATTTCCCATTTGGGTGGACAGTTGTCAGAGAAACATTTACTGAATACTTCTATTTTTTTCTTGTGGCTTTATAATCTCCTTACTCTCCATATGACAACCTTCCTTGTGTTTGTGAATCTATTTCCAGACTCTATTCTATTCTGTTGATCTTTTCATTTCTTCCAAAGCCAATTCACAGTGTTTAAATTACAATGACAAGTCATCACATACCTGCAAGAGTAATTCCCCCTATTTTATCTTTCTTTTTTTCAAAAATATGGTAGTTAATTTGAACTTTTATCATTCCACATGAATTTTAGAATGAGTCTATTAAAAGAAGTTAGCAGCAGAACAGTTCTTCCAAACATAATATTTTGTTACCTGTCAACATACAAAATGAATAAAAATAAATGCTCTACTTGAGATGAGAAGGAGTCTCTGGATGTGACCTCTAAGCCCTTCTTTCAGCCCTTGAAATCTTTCATTCACCAAACTTCTAAGATGTCAACTGAATATAGAAAGTGAGAGCTTTAAGCCAGTGAATGACTAATGGTGGGAATTTCCAGCCCACAGAGAGACAGGGTCAGAAGAGAAGATGAGAAAACAGATGAGGGGATACATGCTAACCTGGCCCATTTTTTATTAGTGTTTTTCCTATTACTATCCTTGACCAATGTCCAGTAATTGGAAATCTACATTATCTAGATACATTATCCTCTGTAAAGTTTGTTCACAGGAAAGAATAATTTTGTCTTAATTATGACTCATTTTAGAAAATGAGAAAGAAAAAGTGGTCTCCCACATACATAGAGAATCCCACTGAGATGGCAAACAGCTAGAAACCCGGATACTGTCTTTGGAAGACAGACCAGTAGAATTTTTGCATAATGAAAATCTCTCAGATCACAGTCCATCCCTATCAGGGGAATAATACCAAACAAAATGAAATGAGTACCAGTTAAAAGGTAATTTCCTGAAATAGTCTCATGTGGGACAAATTGAAAATCCACAATCCTTCAAGAAAGATTTTTTTTCATTTCTTGATCTTCAAAAAATTGTTTCACTCTTCACTTCCCTAGCAGATGTTGCAAATTTCAGAAACAGGCAGGGACTTTTGGACTGAAATGAAAAATTAATCCACTTAAAAATATAAAATTCAGATCAAAATGTTTAGAATATAGTAAGTGGGGCCTGAAAAGAGAACATCTCTGCTTGCAGGATTTCCTTTCCATTGCCATAAATCTGGTGAAGAGCACCACTGCCCTGAATGTGATGAGTAACATTTTTATAACTTTTTTTTTTTAAACAAAATAGCCCATGTGTTGGGAATATATGAAAACTGGATGCTACTATTGATGATATCTGGCAAATTACTATGTGTTTAAGGCAGTACTGGTGGGAGGTACAATAAAAGATGCGATTCTATAAATTCTACACATGTGTCATGTTTTACTCTGCCTTTCAGTTTAACCTTTACTGGTAATTTAAATATAAGTAAAAATAAAATGTGAAAACCAGAAGAAAAAGAATACCATTGTGTATATTTCCATAATAATGTATGTTATCAATCCCTTTAGGACAACATTTAAGTTGTCATCACTCACATCCTTTTTTTTTTAATTGAAGTATAGTTGATTTACAATGGTGTATTAGTTTCAGGTTTATAGCAAAGTGATTCATATATGGAAATACATATATATATTTTTTTTCAGATTCCTTTTTCATATAGTCTATCACAAAATATTAAATAGAGTTCCTTGTGCTATACAGTAGGTCCTTGTTGTTTATCTGTATATGGAGAAGGCAATGGCACCCCACTCCAGCACTCTTGCCTGGCAAATCCCATGGACAGAGGAGCCTGGCGGACTGCAGTCCATGGGGTCTCAAAGAGTCAGACATGACTGAGCGACTTCACTTTCACTTTTCACTTTCATTCATTGGAGAAGGAAATGGCAACCCACTCCAGTGTTCTTGCCTGGAGAATCCCAGGACGGCTGGGCTGCCGTCTATGGGGTCGCACAGCGTCAGACACGACTGAAGCGACTTAGCAGCATCAGCAGCAGCAGCAGTGTGTATATGTTAATCTCAATTTCCTAATTTATGCCTCACCCCTCACCTCTTCCTTTTGGTAACTGTATGCTTGTGAGTTTGTTTCTACTTTGTAAATAAGTTTATTTGTATCATTTTTTTTTAGATTCCATATATAAATCATATAATGTTTTTCTTTGCCCAACTTACTTCACTTGGTATAATAATCTCTATGTCCAATCCATGTTGCTGCAAATGGCATTATTTTCTTTTTTTTAACCCTGGCTTTCCTTAGAATACAAAATTCTTGTTTTTATTCTTTTGACTACTTCCTAGATATCAGACTTTGCTTTTTAATTTTCTTTTTTTGTATAAGAAAGTCTTATCAAAATCATGGTCATTCATTTATTACTTTTACAAATATTTACTGTGTGCCTATCATGTACCATTTGGTTGACCACTTAGAATATGGGAGTAATGAGACAATCTTAGGCTCTCATAGAGTTTAAAGTTTACAGGAGATGATAGACAATTAAATCAATGGGGAAGAACGCATGATGAGTGTAAAGATGGGAAAGATTTAGGGGACACTCTCAGGGGACCTGACCTAACCCTGAGATTGGGAAGGCCTCCCAGAGGAAGTGGTGTTTAACCTGACCCTTGAAGAATAAATAGGAATTAGCTGAGGACAATTGGTAAAATGTTTATAAGAGAGAATAGAAGAGCCTTTCAGGCAGAGAGAATCATGGTTGGGCAGAGATGCTGTGGCATGTGGAGCATAAAAGTCTTCAGGGAGCAGATTAGAATTTTAAAATATTTATTTTAAAAAGTGTCTCATATTTAGCATGACATGTATACTCAAGCTGTGGATGATTCCCCTGCATTGGTTCGAATAATGTAGAGAAATGCAGACAGCTAGACATTCTTGGTGCCTCGTTTATGTTGAGTCCATCATACAAACTGGAGGAGAATGAATCAGAATGTATTATGGTTTCTTTGTATTTCTGCCTTTTTCACCTGATGAACTCCTAACTCTTCTCCAAGACGTGGCATACCGTCCCGTCGAGAAGGATTCCTTCCTGGGTCCTTCCTCCTCCAGTCCGAGGCAGAATGCCCCTCCTCTCTGGTTGCACTGCACACTCTTGTCAGAATACTCTTCACACTGTGTCTGTTTTCCAGCTTATCCCACTGCTCAATTTTGAGTTTCTAAGGTGAGACAAGTGTAACAGAAAGAATAAGAATAGCCTTTGAAGTCAGAGTTCATCAGGTGGGAAGTTGAAATCATAGATGAGCCGTGTGCTGTGTATCCTTGAGAACTTACTTCTGGAGACTCAGCTTCCTCATCTTAGAACTGGTGTCGCAGTATACGCCTCTTAGAGCTGGTTTAACTATTTGAGAGTCATGCACGGGGCATGCTTGGCACAGGGTCTAGCTGTGATAACACTTTATAAAAATCTGGTGAATTTGATGAATGAATGAGAAAAGGTGAAGCTTGTTCACAGGGCTGTTTGTCCGGTGCTCCTTTCCCTCCTCCCTGCTTTCTTTCCTTCTTTTTTCTTTTTATTGAAGTACTGTTGATGGCTCAGAGGTTCAAGTGTCTGCCTGCCATGTGGGAAACCTGGATTCGATCCCTAGGTCGGGAAGATCCCCTGGAGAAGGAAATGGCAACCCACTCCAGTATTCTTGCCTGGAGTATCCCATGGACAGAGGAGCCTGGTGGGCTACAGTCCATGGGATCACAAAGAGTCAGACATGACCGAGCATAACTTTCAACTGTTGATTGATAAGAGAGCTCTCTTTACAGACTGTAGCCAATTCAGTGATCCAAGTCCCACAGGCTCAATCCTGGACATTGTCACCTTACCCAGCAGCTCCAGAGGCACAGATATCCTTCAAACAGATGCTGATGGCAACAGCCTCAGCTGCTGCCTAAGGAGCTCAGCTTCTAATTTTATCTTAAGCTCTGAATCCAGACTCCCAGTTCCCTACCCTTCCTACAGGTAGAGGAAGAAACTTCTCACACTGCTGTTCCTTAAGTACCTACTACATGCCAGGGACTGCGAGAGATATTACCGATAGAATGGAGATTTGATTAAGTGTCTTCCTTATTATTAGGATACTAAACAAAATCCATTGTACATGAAACTTTTTCTCCCCCTGGCCACCCAGGGAACACCTCAGTCCCACCTCACGTTCACCTCAGTCCCACCTCATGGTGTACCTACTGTCCTCCTGACATCATTTCTTCTTTCCCTTTCCCAGTCTAGTAGAGATACAAATATAAATATGAATATATTCTCATATTTTCTTTATACTCCATTGTAGCTATGTGTTCTGAGCACACAGGTGCAAAAAGAATACTTTTGATCACTATTACAATGAACTTTCACAGAGGAGGTTACATGAACAAAGGAAGAGGTCCAGCCTCCTGCCCTTCAGGGTGCTACTAACTGAATCATTTCACAACAAGAGGAGTGTTAGGAGTATCTCATCTCATGGGCAGCTGATGCTTTTAGTGGTGTTGCCAAAAGGATGAGACACAGAAAAAAGGAGCCAAGGTCCAGTGTCCAAGGAGCCAATCAAATGTTAACTATTGTCTCTCTTGAGTGGTACTTATGACTTCAATTATTAGAGAATATTGACATTTAATGATTGTTTAGTGAGCCCACCTTATGCTTTTTACACAGTTCAGTTCAATCACTCAGTCATGTCCAACTCTTTGGACCCCATGGACTACAGCACACCAGGCCTCCCTGTCCATCACCAACTCTCAGAGTCCATCCAAACCCATGTCCATTGAGTCGGTGATGCCATCCAACCATCTCATCCTCTGTCGTCCCTGTCTCCTCCTGCCTTCAATCTTTCCCAGCATCAGGGTTGTTTCAAATGAGTCAGCTCTTCACATCAGGTGGCCAAAGTATTGGAGATTCAGCTTTAGCATCAGTCCTTCCAATGAATATTCAGGACTAATTTCCTTTAGGATGGACTGGTTGGATCTCCTTGCAGTCCAAGGGACTCTCAAGAGTCTTCTCCAACACCGCAGTGCAAAAGCATCAATTCTTCGGTGCTCATCTTTCTTTAAAGTCCAACTCTCACATCCATACATGACCACTGGAAAAACCATAGCTTTGACTAGACAGACTTTTGTCAGGAAAGTAGTATCTCTGCTTTTTAATATTTTGTCTAAGTTGGTCATAGCTTTTCCTTCAAGGAGCAAGCATCTTTTAATTTCATGGCTGCAATCATCTTCTACAGTGATTTTGGAGCCCCCTCCCCCCAAAAAAATCTGTCACTGTTTCCACTGTTTCCTCATCTATTTGCCATGAAGTGATGGGACCAGATGCCATGATCCTAGTTTTTTTAATGTTGAGGTGTAAGCCAACTTTTTCACTCTCATCAAGAGGCTCTTTATTTATTCTTTGCTTTGTGCCATAAAGGTGATATCATCTGCATATCTGAAGTTATTGATATTTCTTCCAACATTTTTGATTCCAGCTTGTGCTTCATCCAGTCCAGCATTTCATATGATGTACTCTGCATAGATGTTAAATAAGCAGGGTGACAATATACAGCCTTGACATACTCCTTTCCCAATTTGATACCAGTCTGTTGTTCCATGTCTGGTTTTAACTGTTGCTTCTTGACCTGCATACAGATTTCTCAGGAGGCAGGTACGGTGGTCTGGTATTCCCATCTCTTGAAGAATTTTCCACAGTTTGCTGTGATTCACACAGCCAAAGACTTTGGCCCAGTCAATAAAGCAGAAGTAGATGTTTTTCTGGAAGTCTCTTGCTTTTCCGATAACCCAACAGATGTGGCAATTTGATCTCTGGTTCATTTGTCTTTTCTTAATCCAGCTTGAACATCTGGAAATTTTCAGTTCATGTAGTGTTGAAGCCTGGCTTGGAGACTTTTGAGCATTGCCTTGATAGCATTTGAGATGAGTGCAATAGTGTGGTAGTTTGAACATTCTTTGGCATTGCCCTTCTTTGTTATGGAATGAAAACTGAACTTTTCTAGTCCTGCAATCACTGCTGAGTTTTCCAAATTTGCTGGCATCTTGAGAGCAGCACTTTCACAGCATCATCTTTTAGGATTTGAAAGAGCTCAACTAGAATTCTGTCACCTGCATTAGCTTTGTTGGTAGTCGTGCTTCCTAAGGTCCACTTGACTTTAGACCAGGATGTCTGGCTCTAAGTGAGTGATCACACTATCATGGTTTCTGGGTCATGAAGATCTTTTTAGTATAGTTCTTCTGTGTATTCTTAGGGCTTCCCTTGTAGCTCAGTCAGTAAAGGATCTGCCCACAGTGCAGGAGACCTGAGTTCCATCCCTGGGTTGGGAAGATCCCCTGGAAAAGGAAATGGCAACCCACTCCAGTATCCTTGTCTGGAAAATCTCATGGACAGAGGAGCCTGGTGGGCTTCAGCCCATGGGGTCGCAAAGAGTCAGACACAACTGAGCGACTAACACTAACACTCTGTGTATTCTTGCCACCTCTTCTTAATATCTTCTGCTTCTGTTAGGCCCATACCATTTCTGTCCTTTATCAAGCCCATCTTTACATAAATGTTCCCTTGGTATCTCTAATTTTCTTGAAGAGATCTCTAGTCTTTCCCATTCTATTGTTTTCCTCTGTTTCTTTGCATTGATCGCTAAGGAAGGCTTTCTTACCTCTTCTTGCTGTTCTTTGGAACTCTGCATTCAAATGCATATATCTTTCCTTTTCTCCTTTGCCTTTAGCTTCTCTTCTTTTCTCAGCTTTTTGTAAGGCCTCCTCAGACAACCATTTTGCCTTTTTGCATTTCTTTTTCTTGGGGATGATCTTGATCACTGCCTCCTGTACAATGCCACGAACCTCCATCCATAGTTCTTCAGGCACTCTGTTTATCAGATCTAATCCCTTGAAACTATTTGTCACTTCCACTGTATAATCGTAAGGGGTTTGATTTAGGTCATACCTGAATGGTCTAGTAGTTTTCCTTGCTTTCTTCAATTTAAGTATGAATTTGGCAATAAAGAATTCATGATCTGAGCCACAGTCAGCTCCCAGTCTTGTTTTTGCTGACTGTATATAGTGTCTTCATCTTTGGCTGCAAAGAACATAATCAATCTGATTTCAGTATTGACCATTTGGTGATGTCCATATGTAGAGTCTTCTCTTGTGTTGTTGGAAAAGGGTGTTTGCTATGAGCAGTGCATTCTCTTGGCAAAACTGTATTAGCCTTTGCCCTGCTTCATTTTGTACTCCAAGGCCAAATTTGCCTGTTACTCCAGGTATTTCTTGACTTCCTACTTTTGCATTCCAGTCCCCTATGATGATGAAAAGGACATCTTTTGGGGGTGTTAGTTCTAGAAAGTCTTGTAGGTCTTTATTGAACCGTTCAACTTCAGCTTCCTCAGCATTACTGGTCAGGGCATAGACTTGGATTACCATGGTATTGAATGGTTTCCCTTGGACACGAACAGAGATCATTCTGTCATTTTTGATACTGCACCCAAGAACTGCATTTCAGACTCTCGTTGACTATGAGGGCTACTCCATTTCTTCTAAGGGGGTTCTCGCCCACAATAGTAGATATAATGGTCATCTGAGTTAAATTTGCCCAGTCTATTTTAGTTCTATTTTCGTTCCAGTCTATTTTAGTTCACTGATTGCTAAAATGTCAACGTTCACTCTTTTCATCTCCTGTTTGACCACTTTCCATTTACCTTGATTCATGGACCAACATTCCAGATTCTGCTCTGTCTCTTCATTCTTTCTGGAGTTATTTTTCCACTCTTCTCCAGTAGCATACTGGGAACCTACCAACCTGGGGAGTTCCTCTTTCAGTGTCCTATTTTTTTGCCTTTTCATACTGTTCATGGGGTTCTCAAGGCAAGAATACTGAACTGGTTTGCCATTCCCTTCTCCAGTGGACCACGTTTCATCAGAACTCTCCACCAGGACCAGTTGGTCCATCTTGAGTGGCCCTACACGGCATTGCTCATAGTTTCATTGAGTTAGACAAGGCTGTGGTCCATGTGATCAGTTTGGTTAGTTTTCTGATTGTGGTTTTCTTTCTGTCTGCCCTCTGATGGAGAAGGATAAGATGCTTATGGAAGCTTCCTGGTGGGAGAGACTGACTGAGGGGGAAACTGGCTCTTGTTCTGATGGGCAGGGCCACGCTCAATAAATCTTGAATCCAATTTTCTGTTGATGGACGGGACTGTGTTCCCTCCCTGTTGTCTGACCTGGGGCCAAACTATGATGGAGATTGGTGCCCCCAGCCCTGCAGCACGCCTCCACCGACGCACACCTCAACACTCATGGGTAGGTCTGGCTCAGTCTCTTGTGGGGTCACTGCTCCTTTCTCCTGGGTCCTGGTGCACACAAGGTTTTGTTTGTTCCCTCCAAGAGTCTGTTTCCTAGTCCTGTGTAAATTCTGGCAGCTCTGTGGTGGGGTTAATGGCGACCTCCCCCAAGAGGGCTTATGCCGTACCCAGAGCCCCTGCCCCTGCAGCAGGCCACTGCTGACCCGTATCTCTGCAGGAGACACTCAGACTCAGTCTCTGTGGGGTCTCCTGGTGCACACAAGGTTTTGTTTGAGCCCTCCGAGCAGCACTGGTGGGGATGGGATTTGATTCTAAATGTGATTTCACCTGTCCTACCATCTTGCTGGAGCTTCTCCTTTGCCCTTGGACATGGGGTATCTTTTTGTGGTGGGATCGAACATTCTCCTGTCTATAGTTGTTCAGCAGCGAACTGTACTTTTGGAGTTCTCACAGGAGAAGATGAGTGCACGTCCTTCTACTCTGCAATCTTGGGGACTCAGTATGAGAACCCAGGTTGATAAATAAATGTTTTTATTCAGGAAACTTTTTTTAAACTGAAATATAGTTGATTTACATCATTGTATTAGTTTCAGATATATGTAATGATTCAATATTTTTGTAGATCACACTCTATTATAGGTTATTGCAAGATAGTGGGTACAACCCTCTGTGGTATACAGTACATGCTTGTTGTTTATCTGTTTTATATATGGAAACTTGTATCTGTTAATTCCATACCCCTAATTTGTCCTTCTCCTTCCCTCTCCTCTTTGGTGCCCACAAGTTTGTTTCCTAGTTCTGTGAGTGCATTTCTATTTTCAGCAAACATTTATTGAGGATCTGCATGTACACTGCTGGCTAAAGTATGATTCCTTTTCTTTAGATATACTTGGTCTAATGGAAGATGAGAAGACTAACAAATAAGCAAATCATAACATTATAGCACCAGAGGGGGATTACATGCACGAGTCTAGGACTGATTACTGCATTTGAAATTTGAAGCAAGTTAATTACTTGCTTATAGTCTAACTGGGGATGGTTACTCAACCTCTCTGAGCTTCAGTTTTCTCATCTAAAAAGTGAAGATAACAACAGCATTAAGTTAGGAAAAATGTGTTGAACAGTCAATGAGATTATCTATTTATTATCTATCTTAAGGTGTCTGGAACATTGTAAGCCCCTAATAAGTGTCAGCTGTGGTTTATTTGTTCTTTTTTTATTGCTGTTACTCTCAGAGGCTATAGCAGAGTCTGAACAGACTGCTATGGAACACTGAGAGGATGTAATGAATTTGACTTAGGCAAGGGTTTCCCAAGGTGGCATCAAAGCTGGATATTGAGGATAGAGTAAGAGGCAAGCATAGGGAGAAGCAGAGGAGGGGCACTGTGGGTTTCCAGAACAACATGTTCAGAGTCACAGAGTCATGAAAATACTGCAGCAATTCAGAGACTGGTTCAGAGACATTCTATAAGGTGAATGGGTAAGGTGGCCAAAAATTATCCTTAGACACAAGCTGGGGAGTTAGTATCTCTGCCATATAAAATGAACTTCCCTGGTGGCTCAGATGGTAAAGAATCTGCCTGCAGTGCTGGAGACCTGTGTTTAATCCCGGGTCAGGAAGATTGACCTGAGAAGGAAATGGCTACCGACTCCAGTATTCTTGCTAGGAAAACTCCATGGACAGAGGAGCCTGATGGGCTACAGTCCATGGGGTTGCAAAGGATCAGACACGACTGAGTGACTTTCACACACGCACAGATAAAATGGTTGGAAATTTGCCCTATAGTCAGTAGGAAGCCAAAGAAAGTTTTAATGAATTCCTTTTATCTCCCCCCTACCACCAAACTGCTCAGCAAGCAGATGGCTTTTTGCAGTGTGAATATGTAGCTGCACACCTAGAAGATGTAAAAAACACAGTGTAAGCAACCAGAGAAATTCTTTGATAATGAAAGCTAACATTTGTTTGAACATTGTGGATTAGAGAGAACTTTCATATACATGATCTGTTTTAAGCCTATGCCATCCCTGTGATTTGGCATCACTAAGGTTTCCAGTTCAGGAGGAAAACTTGCACAAGATCACACAGGAAATAGTGGAGTTGGGTCCATAAACCATCTAAGGCCCTGGCACTTTACAGAAATGATTCTCAAGAAACTTAACGGTTACCAAAGGTGAAAGTGGGGGGATAAATTAGGAGGTTGGGATTAACATATACACATTACTGCATATAAAATAATTGGACTGTATAGAATAGGAAACTGTATTATTTTGTAAGAACCTATAACAGAAAAGAATCTGAGAAAGAATATATTTTATATATATATATGTATATATAGTATGTATTTACATCTGAATCACTGTCTGTATGTCTGAAACTAACATATTATTGTAAATCAACTATACTTCAATTTTTTAAAATCACTTAAAAAAAAAAAAGAAATGACCTTCTCTACTATTGTAACTCTTTCACTGTCAATGTAAGATTTGTTACCCTGAATAAGAACTCTTGTCTATTAAAAAATGGATCTTCCCCTCACTGTTTTAGTTCTCTAAAACACTGCTGAAATCTCCCTTAACCAGCTTATCCCTAGGCTTTGCTTCAGCTATTTTGTGCCTTTGATATCTGGATTTTCCATTTTTATGATCATTCTATATCTTCATTTTCTCCAACCCTAGACAACTGAGAGTGTTTGCAGCTTAATTAATCTGTCACTTTCCTGCAGGAGACTTATCCATTTCAAAGGTGATTCTGGTCTTATTCAGCAAAATTGCCTTCTTGCTCACTACCTCGTGCTAGAAGCATCTCATCTTAATAACTTGATTCTTTACACCTCTTCCCTACTTTTCTCCTGGGCCTCCCTTACCTCTGCCTGGCATATTCAGCTTGCTCAAAGCCTGATAATATTTACACTGTGAGCAACTTGCAAATATAATCTGCCAAGTAGAAACCTGGTGATGAGTGGCTACCCCAACCCCATGTTTCCAGGGCCCCTCGTGAGAACTCGGGGAGTCTGTCTGCATTTCTCTCGTGGCCCCAAAGATCCCCCTCCCACGGATGGGACACCCCATGCAGCAGTGTGTTCCAGATTCGCTCTGTCCTACATTCCACATCAGTCTTGTGACTACCTGGGTGGTCCAGGTTCCAGTCCGGGGAGCCTTGCCAACTGCTGATGCCTGGCTCCCTGGCAGCCACCGAAGCTTCCACATGTGTGGGAACTGTGCTGGAAAGGTGAGGAGACAGGACTGGGCTCAGCAAGTGGGTGCACTGGGAATTCATCGAAGAGCAAGGAGGTCCTCCAGAGGCTTCCAGGCTACCCAGCAACAAGACATGCAAGCAGTGACTCCATCCTATGGCAACAGTGCCATCTGTAGCTTATCCCCTTGCACATCTGCCCAGTGCAGCTGCAGATCTGGAGAAGCCACGAGGTTGAACTTGCCTGGTGGACAAGGGTCCAGGCTGTCAGTAGTAGCCTAATTAGCTCAATGTCCTGCCAGGGATAGTTGACTCTGGTCCCCCCTCTGCAGAGAGGTTCTTCTGCCTGGTTCTTTAGGACTTCAAGGTCCTAAACTCTCTTCTTCACTGAATCTTGTTTCAGGTCTCTATACCTCCAATCCCAGGGGACCCCTGCATTCCTTGAGTTCTTTGGACACAGGATCTTTTACATCCCTTTCCTACAATGAGATAATTGCCTGGCTCTATTCAAATATAAAGAGGCCATGATAACTTATTTTTAAGGTTCAGCCTGATGCCACTGGGACTTGTTCATCTGCCTCTGTCTGTTCTACCTGCATTGCCTTAATACTACCTGTTCTTAATAAACTTCTTTACAGTAGGCTGAATTCTTCTGCAAGAGCACATGATCTTCACACGTGATCAAGACCCCCGTCAGCCTCATTATGGCTGCATGGTGTGCATGCATGCTGAGTCGCTTCAGTCAGGGTCCACCTTCAGGGTCCACCTCTGTGCAACCCTATAGCCTACTGGACTCTTCTGTCCATGGGATTCTCCAGGCAAGAAATACTGGAGTGGGTTGCCATGCTCTCCTCCAAGGGATCGTCCCGACTAGGGATGTGTTATTAGCTTCATTTTACACCTGAACAGATAGACTCAGAGAGGTTAATTTAGCTATGTGAGGTCACGGAGCCAGTAAATGACACAATTGGCACTCAACCCTGTGTTTTTGCCTTTCAGGCTAAGGTTCTTTCTTTTACAGACAGACAGGAATGGTGAGAGTAGACTAAATCCAACAACCATCACATATGCTCATGGGGCCAAGTAAATGTTTTCAAATCAGTGTCCTTCTCTACACTCTCCACCAGGCGAAAGACTAATCCTTCCAAAAGCCCTCTGCTCTCTGTTTGCCACCGTAATCCCCAATATCCCATCTGTTATGTCTCTGGACACAAATACACATGGCCCATTTAACTGCAGTGATTCAGGGCAGAATGGAAAGGCAGGAAACTGGGTCGAAACTCCCTGATTATAACAGGGCAGCCTTTGGGATTGGGGAACAGATTCAGGACTGGGGCCAGCAACAGAGATCATGGTGGCAGACAGAACAGAGCAATGGATAACTGGTAGGAATACAGTTATTTATTCAGCACAGTGAAATTCAAGTGTCTTCAGGGTGTCCTGACTGGTGGATGGATCGCATGGCTAGAGAAATAGGAGCAGCAGCAGCAATCTAGGCAGACAGTCAGGGTGCACTGGAATGGATGGTAAGGAGCAGAGTCACAGGGCCCAGGAAGGCAAAAGTGAGACAGTGCCTCTCACCCTGGAGAGTCCGTGCCGCAGAGACCAGAACATGGTCACCGGCACCTGCCAGGCCCCCTCAAATCAGAACCAGCTTTGAGGTGTGAACTTGGTCTAGGAATGAAGGCATTGCCTTATTTTCAGAACCAAAGACTTGCTTTAAGACCACATTTAAAACCTAGCTCCAAAGGGAAGAGGGATGCTGGACCTGGGAACCGGCAGGACGTGTGCAGAAGAGAATTGTCTAAGAAAAGTGAAAATCTGATGACAGAGGGGGAAAGACATAGGAGCAGGGAAAGGGAGTTCGAAGGCATCTTGTGCCTTTTGTAGTCTTTCACTCGCAGATGGTCTTGTGGCCAGACTCGGCATTTAGCAGGGAGGTAACATTCCATGGATATGTGTTAATATGTTGTATTTGTTCTTCCCTTTCTGACTTACTTCACTCTGTATCATATATAGAATCTAGAAAAGTGGTATTGATGATCCTATTTGCAGGGAAGGAATAGACTTGTGAACACAGTGGGGGAAGGAGAGAGTGAGACAAGTGGGGAAAGTAGCATCGACACATATACATATCAGGTGTAAAACAGATAGCCACCAGGAAGCTGCTATACAAAAGAGGGAGTCCAGCCTGGCACTCTGAGATGATCGAAAAGGGAGGAGTCGGGGGAGGAGAGGGAGAATCGAGAGGGAGGCAATATGTGGAGCTTCCCTGATACTGGGAAAGATTGAGGGCAGGAGAAGAAGGGGATGACAGAGGATGAGATGGCTGAATGGCATCACCGACTCAGTGGACATGAGTTTGGGTAAGCTCTGGGAATTGATGATGGACAGGGAGGCCTGGCATGATGCAGTACAGAGAGTTGGACATGACTGAGCAACACAACTGAACTGAACTGAACTGATAGCTCAGCTGATAAAGAATCCCCCTGCAATGCAGGAGACCCCGGTTTGATTCCTGGGTCAGGAAGATCCCCTGGAGAATGGATAGGCTACCTGCTCCAATACTCTTGGGCTTCCCTGGTGACTCAGACAGTAAAGAATCCACCTGCAGTGAGAGAGACCTGGGTTTGGTTTGATCCCTGAGTTGGGAAGCTCTCTTGGAAGAGGGCATAGCAACCACTCCAGTATTCCTGCCTGGAGAACCCCCATGAACAGAGGAGCCTGGCGGGCTACAGTCCATGGAGTCGCAAAGAGCTGGACACAACTGAGCAACTAAGCACAGCACAGTGCATGGCTGATTTGTGTTGTTGTGCAGCAGAAACCAACACAACTTTGTAAAGCAGTTTTCCTCCACTTAAAAATTTTTTTAAATGAGGTAAAGATGCAGGAGGCCCCTTCTCAGTTGCTCTTCCTTTCCCCCTATTAAATCTGCACGTGCAAAACTGTTCCACCTACATGCACTACCCTTCAATGACTTGCACCCCCAGCACTGGCCGTGTAGAACGTGGGTCCATTGACCTAAAGCTCTCCATAGCCTCACTAAATGGCACTAGACAATGGAGTAGCATAAACTCCAGAACAGGGGATTCACAAGGACAACCAAAATCTCATGTCTTTTAAGTCATGACTATGGTGGGAGATTTATAAACTAGCAGCTGGATTTTTTTATTTGAACAGAAGTTTCACCCAAAATGGACTACCATGTGCTACCATATCCTTCTAACATTCGGGTCTTCTGAATCTGACCTGTTCCCCGCAGCTTGTCCATACACTGTTCACTGCCAGCTCTCTGGTTCAACATTATTATTACTGCTGCTGTTGTTAGCCTTTCACTGCTGATGTAGATGTAACAGGCAATTTAAATGTATTTATATGAGACTCAGAAAGCTGAGTTACCTTAGCCCAGATAAAATTTGATATGCCAGGAGTTAGATCTGAACTGACTGGAATGGCTAATTCTTTCTATAACATTTTCCCCATAATGTGTACTTTATTCAAAACCTTGTCTATAATTTTTGGAGCACATGCAGCAAGCATTTCCAACCAGAAGACTTCAAGATGAAGCTAGTAGCTGCCTATTTCAAAGGTATTAGAGACCAAGCCCTGTAGATATTACATTGAAAATGATGGCTATGATCAAGATAATTAAAAACTATCATTGGTACTCTTATAACCTCACTAGTAATACTTATTAGTAGTACTGTTTTCCATATAAGCAAAACTAATATGCAAAACTGCATGTATTATGAAGCAGATGAAATAAGGTAAGTGTTTACATTACTAAGTCATTTGCCATTTTCCTCTTAAATTACTTTCATAAGGATATAAACCCAAGCAAACAAAACCTCCACATTCCCTTTTGCTACCTCTCTGCTTTCCTCCCCTCCTTTTCATTAGTACTCCCTGAAAAAGTTCTTCAAAACCCTGATTCTCACCTCTCCTCTCATTCTATCTTGAACCCATTCCAGTAAGGTTCTTGTGTCTAGATTTCCAGTGAAATAGCTCTTGTCAAAGCCATCAGTGATACCCAGTTGTCCATTTCAATGGTCAGTTCTCAGATCTCATCTTTTATGACTTATTGTGTGTGTGTGTGTGTGTGTGTGTGTGTACATGTTCAGCTGTGTCTGACTCTTTGTGACTCCATGGACTGTAACCCGCCAGTCTCTTCTGTCCATGGAATTTTCGAGGCAAGAATACTGGAGTGAGTTGCCATTTCCTTCTCCAGGGGATCTTCCCAATCCAGGGATCAAACACACATCTCCCAAGTCTCCTGCATTGGCAGGCAGATTCTTGACTACCAGCGCCACCTGGGAAGCCTTTCTTTATGTTCCTCAACCCACTCCAGTACTCTTGCCTGGCAAATCCCATGGACAGAGGAGCCTGTTAAGCTGCAATCCATGGGGTCACTAGAAGTCGGACACGACAGAGCGACTTCACTTTCACTTTTCACTTTCATGCATTGGGGAAGGAAATGGCAACCCACTCCAGTGTTCTTGCCTGGAGAATCCCAGAGATGGGGGAGCCTGTTGGGCTGCCATCTGTGGGGTCACACAGAGTCGGACACGACTGAAGCAACTTAGCAGCAGCAGCAGCAGCAGCAGCAGCCCATAATTCAGTGCAAATGCAACCTAGAAGAGTATTCTGAGTCTTTATATCCAAATGGACCTAAGAAGCCCTCTATTTATTTCCAGAAACCCTTGTAAGATATTATTATAGCTATTGTGAAAGTGAAAGTCACTCAGTCATGTCCAGCTCTTTGCATCCCCATGGACTGTATAGAATTCTCCAGGCCAGAATACTGGAGTGGGTAGCCTATCCCTTCTCCAGGGGATCTTGCCAACCCAGGAATCAAACCAGGGTCTCCTGCATTGCAGGTGGATTCTTTACTAGCTGAGCTATGAGGGAATCCCACGTTCCCACAATTAACGTTCTTTTGCCAGAGAGGGTGGACATGCTTCCTTCAAACTTGGGGAGGAAGGGATTCAAAACACTGGCAGGAGTAGGATGTCAGAGGGCACGTTGGAGGGGACCAGGTCTATGAAAGGTCCAGACTCTGGCAAGGGTGGTAATTGGATAAACAGATCAGCTCAAGCTCACTGCTGCAGGGAGGAGTAGGCTCTCTAGCTCTGAGACTCTTTGATCTCTAGTTTTCATCTTCTAGTCCTTCCCCTCTACTTATTTCTTGGCCTCAGTTCTCTCCCAACGTGAACCACCCCCAACAAGCACCAGATACAAGCAGGCAGTGTCCGTCCTCATGACCAGGCAGAGAGCTAGGTCATAAGTTGATCGATACCACTTCTTTGCATGAAACTATCTACGTCTATCCACACAGTCAGAGAGACCCAATCAGAAGTATCGAAAAGAGCTGACTGTTGAGGTCAGTCAGTTTGCATAAAGATTTAACTTTGAGCCAAAGGACTTCAGAGACAACCTGATGATAAACCTAAAGGCAGCGCCCAATGCCATTTTTAATGTGTATTTCCCAGGGCCTCAGCTTCCTTTGTTTTTGGCTCTGGAAGCCACAAATATGTGGTCTCTGATGTATCAGTAGAGTCACTCAGTCATGTCCAACTCTTTGCGACCCCATGAATCGCAGCACGCCAGGTCTCCCTGTCCATCACCAACTTCCGGAGTCCACCCAAACTCATGTCCATCGAGTCAGTGATGCCATCCAGCCATCTCATCCTCTGTCATCCCCTTCTCCTCCTGCCCCCAATCCCTCCCAGCATCAGGGTCTTTTCCAATGAGTCAGCTCCTTGCATGAGGTGGCCAAAGTATTGGAGTTTCAGCTTCAGCATCAGTCCTTCCAATGAACACCATCTGCAGTGATTTTGGAGCCCCTGAAAATAAAGTCTGACACTGTTTCCACTGTTTCCCCATCTATTTTCCGTGAAGTGATCGGACCAGATGCCATGATCTTTGTTTTCTGACTGTTGTGCTTTAAGCCCACTTTTTCACTCTCTTCTTTCACTTTTATCAAGAGGCTTTTTAGTTCCTCTTCACTTTTGGCCATAATGGTGGTGTCATCTGCATATCTGAGGTTATTGATATTTCTCCTGGCAATCTTGATTCCAGCTTGTGCTTCTTCCAGCCTAGCTTTTCTCATGATGTACTCTGCATATAAGTTAAATAAGCAGGGTGTATACCTCTCCTAAACTATTCTTTCTTTTAAACTGTAATGACATGATAAATAGCAATTATAATAGTCACCAATATTAACTGAGCTATGTTAATATGAAACATTGTTTATATATATGTTATAATATAACTGTATTATAACTATATTATAACTGTATTATATAACTATATTATATACTATAACTGTATATTATATACAGTTTATATAATATATAAACTGTATCTGCTGCAGTCCCTACATTCACCATCTTCATTTCACTGTTGAGAAAAACAGAGATCTTAATACTGGAGTATCTTTCCCAGGCTTTCCAGGTAGTTCAGTGGGTAATGAATCTGCCTTCAATGAGGAGGCACAGGATACATAGTTTCAGGAAGATCCCCTGGAGGAGGGCAAGGCAGCCCACTCCAGTATGCTTGCCTGGAGAATCCCATGGACAGAGGAGCCTGGCGAGATGCAATCCATGGGGTCACAAAGAATCAGTCACGACTGAAGTGACAGAGCATGCACACGTGCACACACAACTTGCCCAGGATTTAACCTGAAGTTTAAGTGCAAAGTCCACGTTCTTTGCAAACTGTGCCATAATGCCTGTAGAAAATTAACTTTGGCTTCTGTCTTCCCTGTGATTCAAAGAATCTTCTACACATTTTAGCATCCGTGGGTCAGAGTTAATATGCCTCCATGAATTGCCTTCTTAACACTCTCATTTCATTATTCTGTGCTCTCCCTCATTTATTAGATTGGATTGGCTCAACAGGAAATGTGTCTGCAGTTTCATGCTTTTATTTTAGCCAAGTGGAATAGTGTTTACCAAATGTTTTTTGCCTATATTATCTCATGTGCTACCCTGGGAATTAAGCATCATTCTACTGTTACAGATGAGAAACTAGAGTCCAAAAAAACGAAACAACTTATTCAGTGTGCCATTATTCCTATAGCAAATGCAGGCCCTATATCTTCAAATTGTTTGTTTCATTAGACCACATTGGCTTATATTTTTGTATTATGTGCCAAAAGTATATATATAACACTGCTTTATAACAAAGACTCTGGCTGAGTTTGTTGTTGTTGCTGCTGCTGCTGCTGCTGCTGTTAAGTCCCTTCAGCCGTGTTCGACTCTGTGCAGCCCACCAGGCTCCCCCGTCCTTGGGATTCTCCAGGCAAGAACACTGGAGTGGGTTGCCATTTCCTTCTCCAATGCATCAAAGTGAAAAGTGAAATTGAAGTCTCTCAGTCGTGTCCGACTCTTCGCGACCCCATGGACTGCAGCCCACCAGGCTCCTCCGTCCATGGGATTTTCCAGGCAAGAGTGCTGGAGGGGGGTGCCATTGCCTTCTCCAGCTGTTGTTAGTTAGTCTCTGAGTCACGACTGACTCTTTGCAACCCCATGGACTGTAGCCCATCAAGCTCCTCTGTCCTTAGAATTTCCCAGATAAGAATACTAGAGTGGGTTGCCATTTCCTTCTCCAGGGGATCTTCCTAACCCAGGGATCAAACCCATGTCTCCTGCTTGGCAGGTGGATTCTTTACCGCTGAGCCACCTAGGAAGCCTTCTGGCTGAGTTAGATTTGTATTTTTTCTCATACTAATTTTATAAAACTGACTCATTGGAAAAGACCCTGATGCTGGGAAAGGTTGAAGACAGGAAGAGAAGGGGACAGTAGAGGATGAGGTGGTTGGATGGCATCACCAACTCAGTGGACATGAGTTTGAGCAAGCTCTGGGAGTTGGTGATGGACAGGGAAGCTTGGTGTACTACAGTCCATGGGGTCGCAAAGAGATGGACACAACTGAGCAACTGAACTGAACTGAATATTTCAGCAGGGCTCCAGAATCAGGCTGCCTGAGTTAAAACTTTAGCTCCATCACTTACCATCTAGATGACTTATTTAATATCTCTAAATGTCAGTTCTCTCATGTGTAAAATGGGAATATTAATAGCACCTACCATAGAAGTTTTATTCAGTTATGAAATGTGATAGTCCATAAAATGCCCAGCATGGTGACTGACCAATAGTTCCCAACGCATGAGAGCCATGTCACTATCTATGTATCATGACTCAAATAAATATGTATTCGAGTTTCCTTGAGATTTGCATGCCCGTGATATATAAGTTGCTTTAGTGTTCCATGCCATCTACACATAGTTTGAGTCCTTTAACTCTTAATTGATTTAGGTTTTTGCCCAAACACTTTGACATAAGCCCCCAAATGTTACAAAGTTAGTTTCTAATTGGAAAAAGATTGAAGATGAGCAAAAAGTTCAAGCCAAATGTTGCATTTTGAAAGTAATTTGTGTGTGATGAGGTGAATTTATCCTAACTATCGAGATACATAGAACCAGTTAGAGTAGATTACCGTAAATTGAATTGAGTTGAAATGATCAAGATTGGTTGGTTTGTAAGAATAGAAGCTAAGACCACCTCAAGCCCTGAAAACTGTCCTTCCATAGTTCATCACTGCTTTCCTTCCCAGTTCAGAGTTCACTGTTGTTAGTTTTAAATGTTGATCCCAGGAGGCTCCAGTCAAAAGATGTTCATTTTCTGATTGGGGTTTTCTAACAGGCTGCTTTTGATCTTAACATGAGTCAACGACCATTATGTCATCCCTGTCACATACATTTGTGTGAAGAGCTTAATTACCAATAATAAGATGGCCTTTTTGTCTGTAGAATGTCATTGTCATCCTCCTTAGTGAGTATAATTCAGCTTAAAGAAATTATAGCTGTAGTCTAAAACACTGAGTACATCAGGAGAATTGCATATTTTATATTTTGTGATTGGATTTCATAATTTAGCTTTTATGTGGTAGATATACTAGTTAAAATCTTCCACTTGAACTATAGGAGACCTGGTATTACTTAATTCTGACCTGTTGGAAAAGAGGAGTTAATAAGTACAGAGAAACCTCAGGGTTACTTCATTTTGAACTTTATTAGATGTGGTGCTTGTTATTGGGAAAAAAATGTATTTGTTTTTATAACTGACTTCCCATGGTAATTTTGTTGTTACTTGCATTAGCCCTTGCCCCTTGCCTCCTAGAAGCTGTCTCATAGCTACTCTTTCCTCTTCATCTGCCCTCCTAGTCCATAAGCAACATAGTTACTGTTAGTGATACTTACATGATGAACAAGAAAAAAATAGAACCTCCAAGTCATCTATTAAGATGAATATACCATCCCATGACCAACTAAGACAGATAAATTGTACCTAGTCAAGTAACTAAAAAGCACAGCTGAATAAAATGGTAATGGTTAACATGACAACTCCGTTGCCTTGTGAAACAGAATCTTTTGAAGGAGGAATTCTGAAAATATTTTTACTGCTTTTTAAAACATGGTGCTTTGTCAACATAGAAGTTATTCTTATGTGGAAACAGTAGTGAAGTTATGTTCACTGCACAACTAAATTATATCAACTTGTCATTGTGTTGCTTAAGGAAACAAACAGATTTCAAAGGTTTATTCCAGAAAGCAGTGTTTAATCAATTTCTCCTACCATCTTTGAACATAATCTAGTAAGCAGATGTGGAGTTAATGGCTTATTATGTTCTCACTCCCTATATCCATTCAGAGTCTGCCAGGCTCAGAATAAAAGTCAAGACATGTGCACATAGAAACTCTGTAGATGTTTGGAGCATTTGAAATTAAAATAGTGAGAAGGCTGCCTAGGCGTCCCTTTAGACATGGCACAGTGGCGCACAGAGGCAGGAAATATGCCAGACTGCCTCTGCGGGGAGGCTGCTGAGAACACGTGCATCAAGGAACAAGGAACCGCTTAATGATTAATCACTGTCAACCTTTGTTCTTGTTAAAGACTTGATTGTTGGACAAGGCTTGTAATGAGGGACTGTTTTGGTGTCTGTTGCTATGAGATTGTGTTCACTGATCCTCAGTGGATGTAAGTCGCTGTTCCCTTTTTGCCTAACAGAATAAACTTGAATGAAAATGCTCTAACAGTGCCTGCTAGTGGTGCTTTGAGAAGAGGCTCTGGACATGCTGTTTACCAAATGTTCCTCATTCCCAAAAGAGAGAGCAGATAGCCAAGAGTTCAGCTACGCTGGATTATAGCATATGAGATTTTAGCAAACAAAGAACAGAGAACTTTTATAATAAAAGTAGATAGATTTTAAGAAAGTAATGGTATAAAGACTCTCCCCCAACCACATACATGCACATCTTTTTGGCAAAAACAGATGTTCGGAAATTAACATTTTAAGTTGTTACCATTTCTCTTGCCTTCATCAAATGTTCAGTTGTGTCCTGCAAAACAAATGCTTAACCACCAAATCATGTGAAAGGCTGAAGGAGGTATTGGCATTTTCCTAAAGACTAAGAAAAGAAAAAAAATTGCACATACTCTGTCATTGTCTAGTTAGCTTCTAGACTTTTGCATAACTATTTTTGAANACAACTCCGTTGCCTTATGAAACAGAATCTTTTGAAGGAGGAATTCTGAAAATATTTTTACTGCTTTTTAAAACATGGTGCTTTGTCAACATAGAAGTTATTCTTATGTGGAAACAGTAGTGAAGTTATGTTCACTGCACAACTAAATTATATCAACTTGTCATTGTGTTGCTTAAGGAAACAAACAGATTTCAAAGGTTTATTCCAGAAAGCAGTGTTTAATCAATTTCTCCTACCATCTTTGAACATAATCTAGTAAGCAGATGTGGAGTTAATGGCTTATTATGTTCTCACTCCCTATATCCATTCAGAGTCTGCCAGGCTCAGAATAAAAGTCAAGACATGTGCACATAGAAACTCTGTAGATGTTTGGAGCATTTGAAATTAAAATAGTGAGAAGGCTGCCTAGGCGTCCCTTTAGACATGGCACAGTGGCGCACAGAGGCAGGAAATATGCCAGACTGCCTCTGCGGGGAGGCTGCTGAGAACACGTGCATCAAGGAACAAGGAACCGCTTAATGATTAATCACTGTCAACCTTTGTTCTTGTTAAAGACTTGATTGTTGGACAAGGCTTGTAATGAGGGACTGTTTTGGTGTCTGTTGCTATGAGATTGTGTTCACTGATCCTCAGTGGATGTAAGTCGCTGTTCCCTTTTTGCCTAACAGAATAAACTTGAATGAAAATGCTCTAACAGTGCCTGCTAGTGGTGCTTTGAGAAGAGGCTCTGGACATGCTGTTTACCAAATGTTCCTCATTCCCAAAAGAGAGAGCAGATAGCCAAGAGTTCAGCTACGCTGGATTATAGCATATGAGATTTTAGCAAACAAAGAACAGAGAACTTTTATAATAAAAGTAGATAGATTTTAAGAAAGTAATGGTATAAAGACTCTCCCCCAACCACATACATGCACATCTTTTTGGCAAAAACAGATGTTCGGAAATTAACATTTTAAGTTGTTACCATTTCTCTTGCCTTCATCAAATGTTCAGTTGTGTCCTGCAAAACAAATGCTTAACCACCAAATCATGTGAAAGGCTGAAGGAGGTATTGGCATTTTCCTAAAGACTAAGAAAAGAAAAAAAATTGCACATACTCTGTCATTGTCTAGTTAGCTTCTAGACTTTTGCATAACTATTTTTGAATCTTTATTTTATTGCTATAAAAGATCAATGGAACATTTTACAGGAAGAAAAAATTATTTTTAAATGTAGAAAGTTATTCTTCTAGGTTAATATGACCTTAAAAGACCATCATTGCATCATTATCATGAAATTACTTTATAAATATACTCTTCTGTGAAAGTACTAAAAGATATAGAATAACTAAAACTGTTGGTGGCATTCTCAGATTATGACTACTACTCCCTAGCCAGAACAACTTCTCTGTGACAGAAAAGCTTGCTATAGCTTTTTGATGACTACATGAAGCAACTTTTCTTCTGGTTTTTATAATATGTAACTATTTGGTTCTGAGTATCATGTGTCCTTATTCTTTTCTCCTTTTTAAAAAAGCATTAATTAATTGATTACTTTTGGCTGAATCAGATCTTAGTTGCAACACATGCTTTCTAGTTGTGACAAATGGGCCCAGTTGCCCCAGTGCATGTGAGATATTAGTTCCCCAACCCGGGATTGAACCCACATCTCCTGCAGTGAAAGACAGATTCTCAACCACTGGACCACCGAGGAAATTCCTTCTTCTCTCCTGTTTGTTCTCTGTTGCCCTTAACTCATCTACAGGGTAATCAGGGAAGTTCAGTAGGGACCGTTTGGAACTCCAGCAGTCTGCAATATGGCCTCTGTCAGCATCCTAAGTCTCTACCTAGTCCACAGGAAACTATGGATGTTCCATTGACATCAGCAAGGATCCTGTAGCACGCAAGGCCCTGCCTCTTCCAGAGTGTCCCCTACATATAAAGGTAGGAAGGGACCTGGGAAAGGCCAGTTGATCAGCCCCTATATCTTCCAGCTGATTTGTTCTAAATCTTCCCAGACAGGAAAACCAGTTTTTCATTTAGATTTCTAAATGGAAATCCAGCTTGCTTGCCAAAATAGTCACAATATATATAACCTGTAAACATTTCAATTTTCATAGTCTTGCCTCTATGTTTATATAAGTATCCACATGTAATTAAAGATATAGAATGTAAATTTTCTCTGACCACAGTATTTATGTGTTGAAGTTACAATGGGGAAATATCCTAAACTGAGACAGAAATCAGGAGGTTCACAATGATAACGATAATTGTAACTGATTTGTTCATTTAAGACATACTATAATTTGCAGCAAGTGGATTATGCTCAAAGCTACAAATTGTTCTTGATTCAGTTCATGGAACTGCAACCCACTAAAGAATATCTTTCAATAAGACATGCTTTATAAATCTTGGTAGGCCTGGTTGTGTTTTCATCCTTGACCAGAGATATAAACGGTAAGGAATACTTGACCATTTTGTAAGGTAGATCCTTGAACAAATGTCCTTGGGCAATATTTCTAGTAGCTAGCTTAAAATCCTGGGGGCGGGGGGAGGAAGTATATATCAAAATAAATCACTCTGTATACAACACTGTGAATTATTCTTTGCATTTAAATAGAAACACTACTGCCTTCCTTTACTATAACAGATGCTTACAAGTAAATTATCGTACTTTTCATGGCTTCCCTAAGAACTGAGGGAACCATATATCAATCAATGCCTATGTTGTTTTTTTTCTACCCTCTAATGACCAACGTAGTAGTTAAGTACACACGTTAGTTTCACTGATGTTAAATTTGACTAAAAGCTATTCACCACATACCAATAGCCTCTCTTTAATCTTTTATAAGTAATAAATACAATTAGTAGCAGTTTGCCGCTCAGTCGTGTCCGACTCTTTGCGACCCCATGGACTGTAGCCTACCAGGCTCCTCCCTCCATGGGATTCTCCAGGCAAGAGTACTGGAGTGGGTTGCCATTTCCTTCTCCAGGGGATCTTCCCAACCCAGGGATCAAACCCGGGTCTCCCGCATTGCAGGCAGACGCTTTAACCTCTGAGCCACCAGGGAAGCCCAATAAATACAATTAAGTTACTAAAATAAGCTGTATTACCCAGATTTATTGCTTTTCCTCTAAAAGCAGTGACCATCCCACATTCTTTTATGACCAAGAACCAAGGGAAGTCCAAAGATTAATGCCTTCTTGGTATGGAAATCTATAGCATAGTATATGAATGAATGTCATATTTCCTGGGACAAAACCATGAATCCAGCTGCCAAAAAAAAAAAACAAAAAAAAATTAAAGAAAAGAAAATGTGTGAGAAACATATTCAGATTTTTGAAAGACCAAGGAAAAGATGCAGCATTGGGACAGAAGGACTGAGATACAAGAGAATGACCATCTTAGTGTTAAGTGGTGAGGTGAGGTGAGGTGAAGTCGCTCAGTCGTGTCCGACTCTTTGCGACCCCGTGGAATGTAACCTACTAGGCTTCTCTGTCCATGGGACTCTCCAGGCAAGAATATTGGAGTGGATTGCCATTTCCTTCTCCAGGGGATCTTCCCAACCCAGGGACTGAACCCAGGTCTCCCGCATTGGAGGCAGACGCTTTAACTTCTGAGCCACCAGGGAAGCCCCAGTGTTAAGTGGTAGGTATTTATTTTAAAGGAACTGACTTGTCCGTCCTTTCATATGATCTGGATAGCTACATTAATATTACATTTAGCAGTGTTTGGGGCGGGGGGAAATTCCCTGGGTGCCCAGTGGTTAGGACTCAGAGCTTTCAGTGCCAGGACCCAGGTTTGATCCCTGGTCGGGAACTAAGATTTCACAAGGCATGTGGCATGACCAAAATAATAATAATAGTATTACTTTGTTTCTAAAGAACTCAAAATACTTTAAACTTACTTAACCCTCAAAATAGTTATTAATTTAATTACCTTTATAAAGTGAAATACTAATGCTTGCCCAATATCATTTTTTTTTAAATCAACTTTTTAAAATGCTGTCAACACAGCTGTGTCTACAAGGAGAAAACTGAAGTTAAAACCTGGCAAGGACTAGATAAATGTGATGAATTTCAACTAAAACTCTATCCAGTAAATTAAGTCTTCAGATAAGATAATCAAGCTTCAGCTTATACCAAAACAAGTGGTTGATTTAGTTAATTTAAATAACTTTTGTAAGCCAATTTTTTGGTAATACATAGGCCAAAAAACACTAGTTGAATGATTCCAAAGGGTAAAAAACATGAAAGTGTTAGTGGCTCAGTCCAGCTCTGAGACCCCAGGGACTGTAGCCCACCAGGCCTCTCTGTCCACGGAATTCTTCAGGCACAAATCCTAGAGTGTGTTGCCATTCCCTTCTCCAGGGTATCTTCCCAACCCAGAGATCAAACCCAGGTTTCCTGCTTTGTAGATAGGTTTTTTACCATCTGGACCACCGTAACTTTTGCAAGACAATTATTTGGAGATACATAAGCCAAAAAAATTAAAAATAATTAACTGATTTTAAGTTTCCATGATATTCAGTGTTGTGGCATCTCACATATTTGGCCCAAGTTCTGTTAAGTTTATGGACAAGCTAGAAATTTTTTAAATTATTTTTGTGTTTATTTTGTCTTATGTGGATGACTAGATAACAATATTTTCAAATTACAAAGGGAATCCGATTGGTTCAAATGTAGTCACAGTTTGATTTAAATATTCGGAAATGCCCAAGTAGATATTAAATGAACTGTTATTTGGATCCAGCCAGCAGTTGAAGAGCTGTTGCAGGCCTACATGTATATCTTTTTAGAAAGTACCACATGGATCTGGAAAACACAAAGCAGTGTAAACATTGGAAACTGTACAGTGTATCAGTCTCCCTTCCTGCATTCTCTTCTGATCAGCAGTTAGGAACATAAGCCACAAATGTTTACCCGGTTGAAAAATCACTGGACAGTTATGTTCCAATCAAGGATCTGTTTCCAGTTATATAACAGAATCCACAATCAACATACCCAGATTGCTCAGAAAAAAGGTTAAAAGTTCAGATAACCCTGTATATGCTGAATTAAAGTTCACAATTTTAATCATAAGAAGATTTTATAGTGTCTTGAACTAACAAATATTCTTGGGCAAAGCATTTTGTATACTTGATACTGATATTTGCCTTTCACTGACGTTTGTGAAAGCCGTGTTATTTCTAATAAAACCTAGATAACTACAAATCATGTTATAAATAGTTTGATTTTCAAATGATTATTTATTATTTATACAAATATATACTGAGTATCTATGTTATGACAGGCTTATGCATGCTGGTGGGGATGCATAGATGAATAAAACAGTTCATATTCTTAAAGTAATAATAGTGTAGAAGATAAAACAAACATGTAAGTAAATAAGTTGTATAGTCTATAAAATAAACACAAAATATATCTGAGACTCGAGCAACACCAGTTACCCCAGTTACCTATGTGACTTTGTCTGAATTCTCTATTCAAATGAATTAATATGAAGAGTCAGCTTGTGGGCCCAAACTTGTACTAGAAATTTCTGTAGATGAAAAAATGTCTTAAAAAGTGGTTGACATCTAAAAATAATTTAGTCTATTCCACCTTGTAATTCCAAACAACAGAAACAGAGAAGCTAAAATACTGTGTGTGTGTGTGTGTGTGGTGTGTGTGCGTTAGATACCCTTTGTATTATTACTCAACATAATTAGTCAAATTTTAGGTATGTTTTTCTAGATTCATAGTCATAAAGTAATAGAAAATCTGGTAATAGGTGTACATCTGATTTGACCAATGTAGACAGACAAGATAATCAGACCAAAGAAAGTTGACCTTTCCCATTCTTATGTGGTAGACTTTTCATTTAAGGTTATCATTTTCCTAAAACATTATTTTAGTACTCTGCAGATCAAAATGTGTTTGTATAGTTTGCATAAATAAGATTTGGTAAATAACTTGATTTTCTGGGAATTGATCCAAGTGAAACCTCTAAGCTTTTGAAGTTCATCCCATAGTGATTATTAGGGAGAACTCAGCTTTTTGAAGTCCCACTGAAGTATTTAGTGGCTTGCTTCACTAATCCAAGGGAGACTTCAGGGCTACATTTAACAGAGAGCAGATGCCTCCTTTTTAATGTCCTTTCTGGTCATTTTAATAATACATTCAAAAATAGCTAATCATGTCACATTAGAGTAGATGGACACATTTGAGAACAACGGCAACAGTCACTGTACTGTATCATTGATATAGATTTCCATGGCTGTCAGACAACCTGCAGGGCTTCCCTGGCGGCACAGTGGTAAAGAATCCATCTGCCAATACGGGAGATACAAGTTCAATCTCTGGGTGGGGAAGATCCCCTGGAGAAGGAAATGGCAGCTCATCCCAGTATTCTTGCCTGGGAATTCCCATGGACGGAGGAGCCTGGCGGGCTACAGTCCAGGGGGTTGCAGAAAAGTTGGAGACAGTTCAGTTCAGTTCAATTCAATTCAGTCACTCTTTGCGACCCCATGAATCACAGCACGCCAGGCCTCCCTGTCCATCACCGCCTCCTGGAGTTCACTCAGACTCACGTCCATCGAGTCAGTGATGCCATCCAGCCATCTCATCCTCGGTCGTCCCCTTCTCCTCCTGCCCCCAATCCCCAGTCCATGGGGTCGCAGAAAAGTTGGAGACAACTTAGTGACTAAACAACAACAACAGACAACCTGCAATAACTAAGAGGTTCTCTCATTTTCCATAAGAGGAAATACATCAGAATTTGTAGGCTACTTTGCAGGTCAATACACTTCATATATTTTAATGCAGAATGGATATTCAAGTCGCAAAAATTACCTCTAGCAATATATTTTGTAGATATATTTTACAGAATCAAGGAAAAATACAGATTCCTTTACAGAATCAGTTCAGTAAAGACAGATGATATTAACAAGCTGTGTATATATGGTTCTACATTGTATCTTCCACACAGATATATATGAACAGGTTCATTGTTTGGTTTAATATATCTTTCAACATTTCTGTCTCCAAGCTCAGTTCATTTTCCTCAGTCACTTAAGAAGATAACCTGTCTGATTCCCCACTCCCCAACCCCTACTTGGATCAATCTGGTATTTGTTCACTATATGCAAAACCACTGTATATCCTGTTGTTAGATTGCATTTCAGACTCAATGGAAAAAAGGAATCAAATTATTTCATCACAGTGGTTGATTTCAATAAAGATGGAATTTCAACTATTCTAGCACTAGAATGGAATTTTGAGATTTTAACCGAACTTCCTTTTCTTAAAGTTGGAGAAAGTAAAGTCTAGAGAGGTAAGAGGGAGAAGGCAATGGCACCCCACTCCAGTACTCTTGCCTGGAAAATCCCATGGACAGAGCCTGGTGCGCTGCAGTCCACAGGGTCGCTAAGAGTCGGACACGGAAACGACTGGGTGACTTCACTTTCACTTTTCACTTTCATGCACTGGAGAAGGAAATGGCAACTCACTCCAGTGATCTTGCCTGGAGAATCCCAGGGACAGGGGAGCTTGGTGGGCTGCCATCTATAGGGTTGCACAGAGTTGGA
>SJYW01036380.1:0-12373 GCA_006410735.1 Raphicerus campestris | reverse complement strand
TGGCTGTCCTTTGGGTACATTGGTTTCTCATCACGAGGGCCCCTTATGTCGTCTCACTTCATGTGATTCTTTGGCTCCATCCAAACACAGTGCCTGGCTTCCAGGCATCTCCTAAAAAGTGAACCATCCAGAAGCTGTGTTCTTTTCATTACCTAGACATTGATGTCATACGACATCCATTCTGCCATGTCTACTGCTTGGGTCAATCAAGAGCAAGAGCTTTCACCAGATTAAAAAGGAAGGGCCCTAGGCCCCACCTCCCAGCAGGAGGTGAGATATTGCAGTCATGTAAGAAGAGCCCGTGGGATGGAGACACACAATGGTGGTCATATCTGCACCATGCAAATGCAGGAAGGCATGGAATCGAAAAAATTGTTGTTTCTAAACATCTTGATTCCAATCCTCTTCAGAAGTAACAACATCTTAGTTAAACAAAGCCCATGGTCAATAGTGATTCAGGCTGGAGAGTCACAGTGAGCCAAGGGGTGTCTCACACCACATGTGCTCAGAATCATTCACTGGGTGGCCTGAATATCAGATTACATGTGATGTGAGGCATGTTCAAGGATCCACTGTAAATTATAAGCAAAATCATAATGGAAATCAAAAGAAAAGGAATTCAAAATGGTAAGTAATGATGAAAATATAGTAAAATCTGTTAGCTATGTGTGAATAAAAATAAACTTGACCACTTAACACTGTTTCTCTAACTCATTGAAAGGTAAAACATGAAAACTTTGAATATAGGAGAATTTCTTTATACATTTACCTTGTAAAAGCAAATTAATACAAGATGTAAAAAGGACTATCGATAATGATGGCTAAGTTGATCTACATTAAAAATTTGTTGGGTGTCAGGAGCCACGTTAGTTATTACTGACAAAATGGAGGCATGGCCCCAGCCCCCTCTCCTTGTCCCAACGGCACAGACCTGGGATCAAGGAGTTAGCTTTTGTGATTCTGACTTGTTCCTTCCTTTCTTCGCTTGAGTTGGCCGGAAAGAATGTTAAGGTGCTTATTGTTCTTGAGAGAAGTATGAGAAAGCACAAAGCCTTCTGCAGTTGTGCCCAGAAAATAATCTATAAAGTAACCATTGACATTTGTTCAAAGATTTTTACAAAGAATGTCCCAGGATGAGCATGTAGGCTGCAGCTTGAGGCCATGGGAAGCATTGTTATCTGAGACCTGTTTGTGAGGGAGATGTTTATGACAAAGGAAGTTTGCTGAGTTTAGGGTTTAGGAATAATAGCTAGAAGCCTTTTTAGGAGATAGTGAGCTTAGGATACTAGGGGCAAGCAGGATTTAGAAAGATAAGAAATAAACTGAGGAATGTAGTATGCAGCCCAGACATGAGCATCAGTTACAATGTAATCACAAGTAAACACGATTCTGAGAGAATCTCTGTGACAGGAACTCTGTCTGAAGGGCAACAAGGAGATAATCTGGGTGAGGGGGAGCTGAAAATGAAAAACCTCTGAACTAATGCTTTTGAAAAAGTATAAAAGAAGACCTGATGCTTGAAATAAACATGTAGTTCCATACCTCGAGTCAGAGGCTACATCATTCCCTGCAGACACTGCCCATCCCTTCAGGCTGATTACCTGGCTGCTGGAGCTGGACTCTGGCAGTTGGGTATGTAAGAATCAAGATAATTCTGATTACTAAAGACACTATTGAGATAGTGAAAATTATAGCCACAGGGTGGGTGAACTAAGAAAGAGTTTTATCTGGGAGATACATGTACTTATATACACATACATTAATCTTATCTATGCTAACCTCTAGGTCACAGGGAAGTGAACAGTTTTCAAAATCTACATGGAATTACAAATCCCTAGAAAATATAAATTAAAGAAACATACTCAGAAAGTTTGAATTTTCCTATAAACATTACATGAATTCATTCTGCTTTCAAAAGTAATCCATCAAGGACAGCCGCAAGCTCACAAGAATCCCCTGGAAGTCTTTGAAAACAATTTAAATATTGATATACATTTTCTGCTGGCAAGCAGATGCTACACATCTCCCTTATGAGACTAGCAAAACCTAGATGACAAACCCAGTGATGGCGATATGGGAGGAGAAATTTTGGGGTTAATGTTATTCCAGTATTGATGTAATCCAGTCAGTCCATAAGCAAAAGTATTAGATCATTTCTAATTTGGGTTTTTCTGAGGATGAGTGGCTTTCATTCAAAACACAATTGCTGTAACACAACACATAATACTGATGAAAGAAGAAACACCAAATGATAATTCAACTGAATGGGGAAAAGCATCTACTAGAACTCACTATCCTTCATTTAAAAAATGTCTTTAAAAAATAGGAGCAGAAACGAGGGTCTTCATTTCTGATAAATGATTCCCACAGAAATCCCACACCAATCAATATACTTACTGATGAAATGTTCTATGTTTTTCATTCAAGAGAAAAACAATACGAGGTCACACAGATAGCCATAACCATCATTTCTCTTCAATAATGTAGTAGAGATCTTGTCACTACAGTTAAGCAGGCAGTAGAAGTAAAAGGTATAAGACAGGGAAAGAGGAAATAAAACTGAATATTCAAGACATAATATACAACAAAAATAGCCAGGAACCTGCAGATCAATTATTATAACTAGTAATTGTCAAATTTGCTGGGCACAAAATCAACTCAAACATTAATCATCTCTCTATCTATACAATAATAGTTAGAAAATGAAATTTGAAAAAAAAAACCATTAAAATCATGGAAATGGTCAAATGACTAAGTATAAATCATAAAGATATTCCACATTCATGTTTGGAAGAGAAAATACTTTTAAGGTATTCATTCTCCGAAAAGTGATCTACAGATTCATTGCTCAGGAAGTATTTCACAGAACTTTACTGATTCTAAACAGATGTGGAAAACCAGCAGCCAACATTGGAGAAGACAGGCTTAAAGAATGAGAATAAGATGGGAGCTGTTGCTTTAGCAAATGAAGTCATAGTAATGAAGATAGTGTGGTACACATGGCGCCATAGAGATATAGATGGCAAGATACAGACCCCACACACACTGAGACATTCTTTTTTTTTTAATTTTTATTTTTACTTTTACTTTACAATACTGTATTGGTTTTGCCATACATTGACATGAATCCGCCACACATTGAGACATTCTACACAAATATAGAACCCTTGGTTTATGATGGAGTTTTATGGCAGAGAGTGGTGAGAAACTTTTTTTTCCCCTCCTAAATAAGTGGTGCTCAGGAAAATAAATGTCTCTATGGTGTCTTTAAGGACACATCTTTCTGCATGGAAAAAAGCACTTGACCCTGCTGCACCCTCTCCTGCTTCCTGATGCTGTGGGCCCCCAGGGTGATGCTGATTGAGCTGCACAGAGAACAGAGTTGGGGTATGAGCATGGAGTCACAGGAGATACAGCCCAGGAGCTGTGCCGAGCCGGCAACTTCAGGGCAGGGCTGCGCTGAGGGGAAATTGAGGTGACAGACAGCCCTAGGGGAGTGACACTGTGTCTTGTGCTTTTCAATGACACGAGAGCAGGGCTGCTGGGAGCTTTCTCAGGAATATTGTGAAATTAATGTGAGTGCATGAGGAACTTATAGAGTTACAAAATCCTCATGACCTAGGGCATAATGCATGCAGGATCTCAGAAAATGTTCTTTGGCTGCACAAGGGGCCTCCCATTAGCTTTTGGCTGAGGTTGTTGGGGATAGTACTGTTGGGGTTTCAGGTCACGGGGCGGGTAGAGGGCACTGCCACAGAGAGTGGAGCAGCTAAGGGCCTGAGAGGCAGGGGAGGTGGGGCAGAAAATGAGCTGCGTGGGGCCTGGGAAAGAGCCAAGGCACCTGGAGAGCTTTGGGTGCTGTCATCTTGCCACTTCTGGCCAATCACACACCTGGCTCCTGTCCTGGACAGGAGTGAGGGGTGGNTAGCTAAGGGCCTGAGAGGCAGGGGAGGTGGGGCAGAAAATGAGCTGCTTAGGGCCTGGGAAAGAGCCAAGGCACCTGGAGAGCTTTGGGTGCTGTCATCTTGCCACTTCTGGCCAATCACACACCTGGCTCCTGTCCTGGACAGGAGTGAGGGGTGGAAGGCACTGGTTCATAAGCTGGCCACTGACAACTCCCGTACAGTGACTGGTTTGTCTGAGTTGTCTTTTCATGGCTGGAGGGAGGGATTTTACTTGTGTTTTGTAGCTTCACGTCCTCTTCCAAATGCACAACCCATTTCTCTGGTGGTGAGAGACAGGCTGAGACCCATGAAAGATCTTAGTGAAAATCTCCCTGCTTGCCTGCCACCTCTCCTTGCTGAGTGTCTATGTGGCATCAAACATGTTCTTGGTTGGGATGGGACCTGGTTAAGAAACTAGAGGGGTGCAGAAGGGTCAGGACTGCAGGAGGCTTAGTGAGATGCGGTACACCCTCAGGAATGGGCGGTCACTCACCGGTCCCAGCACTGGAGGCAGAAAAAAGGCCATCAGGAGCAGGAGTGGCTGCTGCTGCTGCTGCTATGTCGCTTCAGTTGTGTCTGACTCTGTGCGACCCCATAGATGGCACCCCACTGGGCTCCCCCATCCCTGGGATTCTCCAGGCAAGAACACTGGAGTGGGTTGCCATTTCCTTCTCCAATGCATGAAAGTGAAAAATGAAAGTGAAGTCGTCCAGTCGTGTCCGACTCTTAGCGACCCCATAGACTGCAGCCTACCAGGTTCCTCTGTCCATGGGATTTTCCAGGCAAGAGTACTAGAGTGGGGTGCCATTGCCTTCTCTGGCAGGAGTGGCTGCATCTTCCCAAAGGTCTCTCCAGCTCACAGCTGCTGGGGTTTCTTCCTTCCAGACACAAAGCACAGGGGAAGAAAGGAGGGGAGCCTCAGTGTCCCCACAGACCTTCCAGAGCTGTGCTCCACCCTAGCCGGCTGTCAGCATGCCACAGATGACCACCTTCTCTGCCCTGGATTGGGAGAGAATGACACCGTCACCACACTCGCACACAAAGACTCACCAGGAGGAATAAGTAGTGAGGCCTGTGGTGCAGCCAGTGTTACCTAGTTCAAGCTTGTACTAGTTGCTAAGCAACGGGCCAATAAATCACGAGATGAGTTGTTAAAAGAAGGAATAGCAACTTTATTCAGAAAGCTAGCAGACCAAGAAGATGGTGGACTCATGTTTCAAAGAACCATCTAACCTGAGTTAGAAATCAGGCTACTTTTATACTAGAAGGGAACAGAGTAAAGTCAAACATTTCCATGTTCCAATCAACCTCAGGATGGTTGTGTTAATTTCTTCTGACCTGCAGTCTTTCATCAGTGGGCTTGTTTCCTGTGAGCTAAACAAAGGTATCTTAGCTTAACGCTCACTACCTGGGAGCCAGTGTTCCCAGAGGTGTGCCATCACGTATAATTAATTGTATAGACAATATACCACTAGTGACTAACGAACGGAATACCAAAGTTCTTCCCTATCACACCAAGAGGAGCTGGATCCCCAGGAGCCTCTCAGTCATTGAATCTGCATTTCTCCACTCTTGGTACTTTTATGATTCCGATAATATCATGAATAATTACTCAGTAAGAGAAGTCCAGGGATATAAGAGATTCATCTCCTGCCCCTGTGAAGCTGACAGTACGCAGAGGTAGACCTGGAATAGGTGGGTAGAGGACAAGCTGGTGAGCACTATGATGAGGGGTCTGCTCGTGCCAAGTGTGAGAAAGTGGCTGAACTTGGTTTGGGAGCAGATAGACCTGAACTCACCAAAGTGAACCAAACAGCAACCCCACTTCCTATCTTGCCAGGGTCCCAGCCTCACATTTTTGTTGTGCTTACACTCAGCTCTTCAAATGTAAATATTCTGTGACAGAATTTTCTTATCCCACAGTGTTGAACAAAAGTCTTGGACTTGATACTCATTGGACCAAAACCAACCGTCACTGGGTCCTTCAGCATTTAGTGACCTGAGTGGCTTGGCTTGTGCTGAGGTATCCAGCATCCCCTGAGCTGAGTTGGGGGGCTGTCCCATCCAAATCAGGGTTCCTGTGAGAGGAAGGGCCTTCCTTTCCAAAAATGTGGGTCACTGGTGTGAGGTGATGAGATAAGTGATGCTGATCATTCTAATAATTACTCCCAACTAATATTCTCTGTCCAAAGTACAGAATCACGTCTCTGATGTCTCTGGGCCAGGCCATTCTGAACATGTGCAGATGATTCCAACACTGTCACCAGCATGAAACAGAAGAAAGAGGAATGGAAAAGATCGCATGAGTTCCACACAAGCCAAGTCCCAGTGAGTTGTAGCAAGAGCATCTTATGAATAAACAGAGTGGAAGGACACAAGCTTAACCATTGATGATGATGAGCTGTGGGTGGTGAAATTGTAGGCAATTTTAACTTTCTTACTTATATGTCCTGTATTTAGCTATCTTTATATGATTATATGTGTTGCTTTTACACACAAAATACATTTTGCCATGGTCGAGTTCACTCACCATGCAAACGTCCAGTAAACCACTTCTCTTTAGCCCAGCCTTCTCTAAGCTGCATGTTTTAAAAATGAAATTACTTTCCTGAATAGATTTTTGCAAGAAATTCAGAGATTACTGAAAAATAGAAGAGAAAAAAATTATTCAATAAGCTATTAGGTATGGGACACCTTTGAATATATTAGGACACCTTGAATCGAAAAATTTTTAATGACGTTTCTTTAGAAATAAATATACACACCTGTAGGAATGCTGGAGGTGGGAGCGGCTGGCTCAGCCCACGGTGGAAGAGCTCCCTCACGGTCACTTGGTGCTGAAGGAGGATGTGCCCTCAGGACACCAGAGGCTGCACAGGGCCCTAGGCCCAGGACTCCAAGACAGGGCTGTGACAGGCACTCAACCTCCTTAGCTCTAGACAGTTCCAGTATGGGAGCAGCCTGCCATCATAGGAGAGAGAGAGGCTCCG
Organism: Raphicerus campestris; assembly: GCA_006410735.1. Lineage (NCBI taxonomy): Eukaryota > Metazoa > Chordata > Mammalia > Artiodactyla > Bovidae > Raphicerus > Raphicerus campestris. The sequence goes on along the minus strand of SJYW01036380.1, from coordinate 5,439 downwards.
GAAATAGGAATCTGAGTGCCCGTGGCATGGCCCCCTGACCTGCTAGGTCCCTGGAGTTATTCTCCTTCCTCTGACCTGTTCTTTGCTAAATTGTAGAAGGGTTGGTGACAGCGTTTGGTTTAGAGAGGTAAGAAATTTCTAACACCCAGACAGGACCATTTTGGAGAGAATTTGTCCTTTTTAATGAATTGCCCTTTAGATTCATCCCTGGCAGAAGGCTAAGCACCAAAGAGACGTGGTTGAGGAATCAATGAGATTCTATACAGACAGCATAAGATTTAGGGAGGAGCAAGGTCTAGGGTGGCTTACTGGTAAAGAATTCACCTGCCAAGCAGGAGATGCAAGAGATGTGGGTTTGATCCCCCGGTCAGGAAGATCCCCTGGAGAAGGAAATGGCAACCCACTCCAGTGTTTGTGCCTGGAAAATCCCATGGACAGAGGAGCCTGGCAGGCCACAGTCCATGGGGTCGCAAAGAGTGGGACACGACTGAGCAACTTAACAGCAGCAGAGGGCTAGGGAGGAAGGAGGAAGTAAACCCAGAACTGACAGCAGAGGGTGTCCTGGAGCAGCGTGGTTATGTATTGAGGTGGTTCCACGAATAAATAGGAATTCAGTCACCATCGCTTTAGAGATCCCATTTATTATGGCCCTGTGATCCCACTGCCAAACCCTATGGGATTCTTGGTGCTGCCCCAGGACAGTGGTCAGTGCAGAGAAAAGTCGGTCTCAAGCTGCTGTTAGAGGCGCTTCATTGTTCTCTTTATCCAGGGCAGCAAGTGTGAGACCTGGGTGAACATTCCTGGAGGTATCCCATTCACTTTCCATAGGAGGAAGTCCCATGGACCACTTTTTTACACACGAGAGGTCCACCGGAGTCACCCTGTGGGCAGAGAGATAAGGGCTGAGCAGGCCTCCTTGCTCTGTCTTCCCTGCCGCCCGGGCGGGTGGTCTCAGCCAGGGGCTGTGGGGAAAACCCAGGCCCAGGAGGGCTGGTCACATCCCAGTCCTGGGACTCCAGCCTGACTCTGACTGTTCTTAGCAGCTGGACTCAAGTCTACCTTTCTGTCAATTTTCTCCTGGAAACTGTGGTGATGAGAAAGCTGTGGGATGACTGATGCTTCCTGACCCACTCAGGAAAAAAAAAAGGCAAAACATTGGATTCAAGGACCAGGCAGCCGAAATTCTCAGCTGAAGATATGGCTTCTACCCTACCCATACCTCCCCAAGTTGCTCTCCCCGGGTCTGTGTGCTCAAATGTGGGAAAACTGACCTTGAAGCCGGTCTTCACCTTCCTTGGGTCCCTGACACAAATCTGGGTGGCCGGGCTGTAGTGCCTGGGATAGAGGGATTCGCACTCCTGATCCTCCTGCACCGTCAGATCTGCCTCCTGCAGGGTGGTGCTGGAGTGCCCGGGGCCACCTGCCCCCAGCCGGCCAGACTGCACACCTGTTCTGGCTTCACCTGGGCCATGCCCTTGGTCAGACTAAGGGGTTTCACAGCTGACATCTGCTTGGCCTTTCTCTCCAGCTGATGGGAAGAGACAAGAGTCTGGCTCAGCCGGTGGTCCTCTGGCCTGGATGCCATGATGAGGCTGCATGGACCCCATCTCTCACCTCTCCCCCTGAGACTGGTCAGGCAGCCAGGATGGGAAGACAGAAAGAGGCAGGAGATCCTGGGAGGACAATGATCTGATCTCAGGAGGGCAGGGCCAGTGGGGAGTTTTACTTGCCTGCAGTAACATGATGTCATTGGAGAAGTTCTTAGGATTATAGTCTGAGTGGCTAATGGCTCTTCGCACCCGGATGAACTGCTGGGTCCTCTCCTGCTGTTTGATGTTGTGGGCCCCCAGGGTGACATTGATTGAGCTGCACGGAGAACAGAGCCGGGGTGTGGGGATCATGGGGTCACTGGAGATACAGCCCAGGAGCTGTGACAGGCAGCTGACACCAGGGCAGGGCAGCAGCTGAGGGGGGATTGAGGTGACAGATGGACCTGGGCTGAGTGATGGACCTGGGCTGAGTGACGGCCCTGTGCTTCTCAGAGACATGAGGGCTGGGTTCCCGGGAGTTTTCTCAGCAATGTTGTGAAGTGACTCTGAGTTAGGGTTTTGGCTCCCAGTGCACACTCTCATCCTTCTCTGATGCTTTATTTGGCCATTGTGGATCGACCCTTCTCAACCCTGACTCTTGTTCTCACCTCCGACCCACTGACCTCAAAACTTTACTTGTCCTGTTTCTCAACTTTTCATCACCCTAGTCCTGCTCATAAGATGGTTTATTTGATGAGCTCTTGTGGTCCTGATTTCCAGGCTCCTGGGGTGAAGGAGAGGTATCCCTGAGCTCAGCTCCTGGGGAGAGGACGGGTCCCTGTCCAGGCCTCAAGTAGGGTAGGCTGGTTACTGTCCCTCACCTTCCTCTGCAGTGAGCAGCTGTCAGAACAAAGTCCTTTTGTATGAGAACACCGCCACACCTCTTCCAACACTTCTCACCCAGAAACTGAACCAAAGCCATGTAGAGGTNTCACAGCTGACATCTGCTTGGCCTTTCTCTCCAGCTGATGGGAAGAGACAAGAGTCTGGCTCAGCCGGTGGTCCTCTGGCCTGGATGCCATGATGAGGCTGCATGGACCCCATCTCTCACCTCTCCCCCTGAGACTGGTCAGGCAGCCAGGATGGGAAGACAGAAAGAGGCAGGAGATCCTGGGAGGACAATGATCTGATCTCAGGAGGGCAGGGCCAGTGGGGAGTTTTACTTGCCTGCAGTAACATGATGTCATTGGAGAAGTTCTTAGGATTATAGTCTGAGTGGCTAATGGCTCTTCGCACCCGGATGAACTGCTGGGTCCTCTCCTGCTGTTTGATGTTGTGGGCCCCCAGGGTGACATTGATTGAGCTGCACGGAGAACAGAGCCGGGGTGTGGGGATCATGGGGTCACTGGAGATACAGCCCAGGAGCTGTGACAGGCAGCTGACACCAGGGCAGGGCAGCAGCTGAGGGGGGATTGAGGTGACAGATGGACCTGGGCTGAGTGATGGACCTGGGCTGAGTGACGGCCCTGTGCTTCTCAGAGACATGAGGGCTGGGTTCCCGGGAGTTTTCTCAGCAATGTTGTGAAGTGACTCTGAGTTAGGGTTTTGGCTCTCAGTGCACACTCTCATCCTTCTCTGATGCTTTATTTGGCCATTGTGGATCGACCCTTCTCAACCCTGACTCTTGTTCTCACCTCCGACCCACTGACCTCAAAACTTTACTTGTCCTGTTTCTCAACTTTTCATCACCCTAGTCCTGCTCATAAGATGGTTTATTTGATGAGCTCTTGTGGTCCTGATTTCCAGGCTCCTGGGGTGAAGGAGGGGTATCCCTGAGCTCAGCTCCTGGGGAGAGGACGGGTCCCTGTCCAGGCCTCAAGTAGGGTAGGCTGGTTACTGTCCCTCACCTTCCTCTGCAGTGAGCAGCTGTCAGAACAAAGTCCTTTTGTATGAGAACACCGCCACACCTCTTCCAACACTTCTCACCCAGAAACTGAACCAAAGCCATGTAGAGGTGGGAGTGGGCTTGGCCTCATGGCCCCCAATGATCTCCTCTGAAAGAAAAGGCTGAAAGATGGGGAGATGGGAGAGGCTATGGTTAGAAGGGAGATTCGGGAAGGTGGCAGTCAAGGTGAGTCAACAGTGCCCAACAGACACGAGGAGAGAGTCCCCCGGGTTCTCACTGCAGTGGGACAACCTTTTCTGAACCCCAAACTTCAGTATTGTTCTCCATGTCCTGATTCACACACATATGGAGGGGCCTGAGACTGCCTTCCAGAGGGTGGAGCCCAGAAGATCATGGATGGGACCCCCTGATGAGCCCTCATTCCCACGGAGTCTCCTGGACCCCTCTGAGCCTCTGCTAACATTCTGATTGGTGCCATTTTCTATTAATCCACCTATGGGTTTATGGAGTTGGATTTTCTAAAATCCTCATGTCCTAGGGCATAATGCATCCTGGGATCTCAGGAAACATCTGTTGATGCGTTGAATGGCCTCCAATTAGCTTTGGGCTGAGGTTTGGTGGGGATAGTGCTGGTGGGATTTAAGACCACAGGGATGGGGGAGGACACTGCCCAAGGCAGTGGGGCAGGAACTGAACAGCCTGGGCCTGGGCAGAGCAGCGACACCCAGAGAGCTTTGGGTGCTGCCATCTGGCCATTTCCGACCAGCCGCCCCCTGGGCTCCTCTCCTGGGCAGGAGTGAAGGGGGGAAACTGACGACTTTCTCTGGTTCTTAAGCCGGGTCCACTGACAACTCCCGCGCTGTGGCTGGTTTGTCTGAGGTGTCCTTTCCTGGCTGGAGTGGGGGATTTTCTTACTTGTGTGTGATAGCTTCACATCCTCCACCAAATGCACAACCCGCTTTACTGGTGCCAAGAGAGGCTAAGAGCTACCAAAGCCTTTAGTGAAAGCTTGCTTCCTACCATCCATCCTTGCTGAATGTCTATGCAGCATCGAACTTGTAGTCTCAGTTGGGATGGAGGCTGGTTCAGAAACTGGAGCTGAGCAGAAGGGCCAGGACTGCGGGAGGTTTAGTGAGATGGGCTGCCATGTCAGGAATGGGGATGGTCACTCACATGTCCCAGCCCGGGAGGCAGAAAAAAGGCCGTCAGGAGCAGGAGTAGCTGCATCCTCCAGAAAATTTGCCCAGGTCAGAGCTGCTGGGGTTTCTTCCTTCCAGACACAAAGCACAGGGGAAGGAAGCAGGAGAGGCTCAGTGCCCCCACAGACCCCCCAGAGCTGTGCTCCCCCAGCTGGGTGTGAGCATGCCATGGGGGCCCATGTTCTCTGCTGTGGGATAGGTGAGAACAGCAGTCACCACACTTGCACTCCCACTGCTGAGTCACAGAGCAAGGGGAACAGCAAGAGAGTGGAGGCTGTGTTGCAGCCAGGGGAGGAGCTGGATCCCCAGAGGCTCTCAGTGACTGAATCAAGAGGATCTTCATGTCTCCCCTCCTGGGTCTTCTTTGATTCTGGGGAAAGCATGAAGAACTACCCAATAGGCGAGGGTCAGGGATACGGTGACATGGAACCTGTACTTGGGAAGCTCAGGGGCTGGAGCTTCCCAAGTAGAATCTGCGGGCAGAGGACACGTGTGTGAGGACTATGGCGTGGGGCTCTGCTTGGGGCCAAGGGTGAGGCAGAGACTGCACTTGCTCTAGGAGCAGAGAGACCTGGACTCACCCAAGTGGCCCAAACAGCAACCCCATTTCCTATTGCAGGGTTCCAGCCTCACATTTTTGGAGCATTTAGAATCTCTTTTTTTAATATAAGTATTCTGAAACAAAGAGAGACTTTCTCATATGAAAATTTTGAATGAAAGTCCTGGACTTGATATTCATTGAAACAGAACAAACCATCACCAGGTCCTTCGGCAATGAGGGAGAGGATTGGGTTGTGCTGAGGTA
>SJYW01036375.1:0-12237 GCA_006410735.1 Raphicerus campestris | reverse complement strand
AGCAAACATTAGTCTCAATGGTGAAAAACTGAAAGCATTCCCCCTAAGATCAGGAACAAGACAAGGGTGTCCACTTTCACCACTATTATGCAACATAATTCTGGAAGACCTAGCCAAAGCAGTTAGAGAAGAAAAAGAAATGAAAGGAATCCAGATTGAAAAAGAAGAAGTAAAGCTCTCACTGTTTGCAGATGACATGATATCGCACATAGAAAATCCTAAAGATAGTATCAGAAAATTACTAGAGTTAGTGAATTTAGCAAAGTTGCAGTGTACAAAATCAATACACAGAAATCACTTGCATTTGTATATACTAAAAGTAAAAAATCAAAAGTAGAAATTAATGAATCAATCCCATTCAACATTGCAACAAAAGAATAAACTAAGAATAAACTTACCTAAGGAGACAAAAGAACTGTGCACAAAAAATTATATAAGACACAAAGAAATCAAAGACAACATAAACAGATGGAGAGATATTCCATGATCCTGGGTAGGAAGAATCAATATTGCAAAAATGACTATACTACCAAATGCAATCTACAGATTCAATGCAATCTCTATCAAATTACCAATGGCATTTTTTTTACAGAACTAGAAGAAAAAATGTCACAATTCATATGGAAACACAAAAGATCCGGAATAGCCAAAACAGCCTTGAGAAAGAATGGAGCTGGAGGAATCAACCTTCCAGACTTTGGATTATACTACAAAGCAACAGTCATCAAGATAGAATGGTCCTGGCAGAAACACTGAAATATAGACCAGTGGAACAAGATAGGAAGCCCAGAAATAAACCCATGCACTGATGGGTACCTTATTTTTTTTTTACAAAGGAGGCAAGAATACACAATGGGGCAAAGAAAGCTTCTTCAATAAATGGTTCCTGGAAAATTGGACAGCTACATGTAAAAGAATGAAATTAGAACACTTCCTAACACCATACACAAAGATAAACTCAAAATGGATTAAAGACCTAAATCTAAGACCAGAAACTATAAAACTCTTAGAAAAAAATGTAGGCAGAACACTTGATGACATAAATCAAAGCAAGATCTTCTATGACCCATCTCCTAGAGTATGGAACCTAATTAAAAGCTTTTGCACAGCAAAGGAAACTATAGGCAAGGTAAAAATACAACCTTCATAATGAGGGGATATAATAGCAAATGAAACAACTGACAAAGGATTAATTTCTAAAATAAACAAACAGCTCATACAACTCAATGCCAGAAAAACAAACAACCCAATCCAAAAGTGGGAAAAGACTGAAACAGACATTTCTCCAAAGAAGACATATGGATGGCTAACAAATACATGAAAAGATGCTCAACATCACTCATTATTAGAGAAGTTAAAATCGGAACTACAATGAGAGATCACCTCACATCGGTCAGAACTGCCATTATCAAAAAGTCTACAAAACAACAAATCTTGGAGAGGATGTGGAGAAAAGGGAACACTCTTGCACTGTTGGTATGAATATAAACTGATTCAACCACTATGGAAGACGGTATGGAGATTCCTTAAAGAAGTAGGAATAAAACCACCATATAACCCAGCAGTCTTATTCCTAGGCATATACCCTGAGGAAACCAAAATTGAAAAAGACACATGTATCCCATTCTTCATTGCAGCACTATTTACAATAGCTAAAACATGGAAGCAACCTAGTTGCCCATCGACAGATGAATGAATAAAGAAGTTGCACTACATATACACAATGGAATATTACTCTGTCATAAAAATAACGCATTTGAGTCAGCTTCAGTTCCGATGAGGTGGATGAACCTAGAACCTATTATACAAAGTGAAGTGAGTCAGAAAGAGAAAGATACATATCATATTCTAACGCATATATACAGAATCTAGAAAAATGGTACTGAAGAATTTATTTATGGGGCAGCAATGGGAAAACAGACATAGAGAATAGACCTATGGACATGGGGAAAGAGGAGGAGAGGGTGGGATGTATGGAGAGAGTAACATGGAAATTTAACATTACCATATGTAAAACAGATAGCCAATGGGAATTTGCTATATGGCTCAGACAACTCAAACAGGGACTTGGTATCATTCTAGAGGGGCGGGATGGGCAGGAGATGGGAAGGAGGTTCAAAGGGAGAGGATATATGTATACCTATGGCTGATTCATGTTGAGGTTNTTATTTATTTATTTAAATAGCATGGTAAGCTCTGTTAAATAACATTCTTTCAACTCTGTTTTAGTTTGTGCCATTCAGAGATTATATTGACAGAAGTGGAAACCACATTCTGAGCATGGCTAGATTAGCTAAAGATGTCCTAGCGGAGATCCCTGAGCAGTTTCTCTCCTACATGAGGGCCAGAGGAATCAAGCCATCACCTGCACCTCCCCCATACACCCCATCTACACATGTGTTACAGACTCAAATATAACTCTGTTCCAAAATGCTAATGTAACTACACTTTGGTTAGAACTGCTGAGTCCATGCTTTTCTCCTGGTGCTCTATAATGAACCAGGGAATGAAATATTCATCTCAGTTTGGTTTCAGCAGAATTGGTTAGTATGCTATTTTCTATCCAAAATTTATTATCTTCCTAAACCAAAACTGTAAATATGGTTGTTGCATGAGCAACAGAAAAAATTGTTTATATGCTTGATGCAAAATATGATGTCTTGTATGAATCTTAAAGTTTTGGACAGAAACAGCTAATTTCCAGTGAATTGTTGGGAAAAAGCACAACCTATGTTTTTAACTCAGATATTGTCTTAGACTGCTATGTGTATAGGAAAGCAGTCTCTCTGTATCAATGTTTACATGTTACGACTTTTTAAATTAAAATACTTTTATAACTATTCTTAAGAATACAAATTTTGAATATTGAATCCTTTGTCTTCTAAATTGCAATAGCTATAATCACAAGAGCAATATCTTTGAATGACTGTCTGATAAAATGCAATTGCAAAGAAGGGAAAGTAAAAATAAGTTTGCATTTCCCAGTGAGTTGTCTTATGAAGCTGCATCTGTTTAGTAAACAGTTTCTCTATGCTATTTGTCAAGTATGGGAATTTACACTTAGCAGATGTCTATGCTGAAAGAACATGCACTTTTTCATCAAGTTTGGGTTCTAAATTTAAACTGCAGTTTGTTTATGTTTTGTAATGATAAGTAGAAATAATAAAAAGTCAAACATTGGGTACTGTAAATGCACAGAAAATACTTTGTATAAAAAGTAATGTCTTTATATTGCAGTATTATGTAGAAAGACTAAAATTCAGAATATTTAACTGTGCAGCAGATATTTTAAACACTTTTTTTCATTATACCTTGCTTAGATATTATTTTAATTCAAAGAGATACTGGCTCTTTTTATTTGTATTCCTTTCCAAGTTGCCACAAAGCATGTACAGGCAAGAAGTTTTTTGTGAAATTCCCAATTAAATATATACAACTGCGTGACTTAATACTCGACACATTTGTGGGAAAACAAAAAACCTGCTCCTATGCTCTAGTCTGATAGTACACAATTTAAAATTGTAAAGAGCTTTTGCATGTACAATTTTTATGAGGATTACAGTTTTGTGACAAGAATGACAGTTGTGTCTAAATTAAAGCATTTCTCTAGAATAAATGGCCTTAAATTCTTAAAGAATTCCTGGAAATGATTGTGAATTTCCTTTAAGTAATAAAAAAGTATGTTTATTTGTTCTTTTGTGTCAACAGTGTACCTGCTTTATAATATTTTCCTTACTTATGTCCTATTTATTACTCAGTTTATTTCTACTATGTGTTCTCTTTGTCCCAAGTTGACTAAGGGTGACTTTTATAAGCATGAAATTATTTTACAGAAAAGAAAAATATACATATATTCACATACCTAACAATAGCAATGTTATATAATTATGCAATCTTTAATTGTTCATTTTGGAGTATAAATTAAAATCTTTGAAAGGATAACTGTTTGCTCTCTAAATTTTATGTATAAATGACATAGAATATGATGATTTCCTTTACTGGTCCTAAATGTTTATGCCAGCATAGATTATTACCCTGCAGTTTTATTATTATTTGCCGTCATTCTTCAATTAAAAAATAAAAATAAAATCAATATTTTTTGCCTCTTGTTAAACATCAGTTGTATCTTTTTGAATTGATCAGAAAAAAATGAAAGATGTGAGGTTCTTTGTCTAAATATTAGTGTGCCCAAACCTTGAGGGAGCACAGGATTAAGAAACAGGCTCAGTTACAAGCTTTATCCTTTGCATGGTTGAGATTAATAATCAGAAATGTATGTGATATTAGTAACAGACATAAAATTAGAAAATACTTAGACTTGTCTCTTTGTTGCATAAATGAAGAAACCAGGACTGAAAGGGTTAGGTGATTTATCTAAAACTGTAAAAATAGAATGAGAAAGACTAGACATCTCTTCAAGAAAATTAGAGATACCAAGGAAACATTTCATGCAAAGATGGGGAAAATAAAAAATAGAAACAGTATGGACCTAACAGAAGCAGAAGATATTAAGAAAATATGGCAGGAATAACTGAAGAATTACACAAAAATATCTTAATGATCTGGATAAACACTATGGTGTGATCACTAACCTAGAGCCAGACATCTTGGAGTGCAAAGTCAATTGGGCCTTAGCATCACTACAAACAAAGCTACTGGAGGTGATGGAATTCCAGCTGAGCTATTTCAAGTCCTAAAAGATGATGCTGTGAAAGTGCTGCAGTCAGTATGCCAGCAAATATGAAAAACTCAGCAATGGCTACAGGATTGGAAAGGTCAGTTTTCATTCCAATCCCAAAGAAAGACAATGCCAAAGAATGTTCAAACTATTGCACAATTGCATTCATTTCACATGCTAGCAAAGTAGTGCTCAAAATTCTCTAAGCTAGGCTTCTACAGTACATGAAATAACAATATTCAAGATGTTCCTGATGTTCAAGCTGGATATAGAAAAAGCAGAGGAACCAGAGATCAAATTGCCAACATCCATTGGACCATAGAAAAAGCAAGAAAATTCAAGAAAGACATCTACATCTGCTTCATTGACTACACAAAAACCTTTGACTGTGTGGATCACAGCAAATTGTGGCAAATTGTTAAAGAGATGGGAATACCAGACCACTTTACCTGACTCCTGAGAAACCTCTATGCAGTTCAAGAAGCAACAGTTAGAACCAGACATGGAAAAACNTAACATGGAAATTTAACATTACCATATGTAAAACAGATAGCCAATGGGAATTTGCTATATGGCTCAGACAACTCAAACAGGGACTTGGTATCATTCTAGAGGGGCGGGATGGGGCAGGAGATGGGAAGGAGGTTCAAAGGGAGAGGATATATGTATACCTATGGCTGATTCATGTTGAGGTTTGACAGGAAACAACAAAATTCTGTAAAGCAATTATCTTTCAAGAAAAAATATAAAAAGACTGCTGGGAGAAACATCAACAATCTCAGATATGCAGATGATACCACTCTAATGGCAGAAAGTGAAGAGGAACTAAAGAGCCTCTTGATGAGGGTGGAAGTGGAGAGAGAAAAACCTAGCTTAGAACTCAACATTAAGAAAAGATCATGGAATCTGGCCCCATCACTTCACTACAAATAGAAGAGGGAAAAGTGGAAGCAGTGACATCTTAGGCTCCACAGTCACTGCTGATTGTGACTGCAGCCATGACATTAAAAGATGCTTGCTCCTTGGAAAGGAAGCTATGACAAACCTAGACATCATATTAAAAAACAGAGACACTTTGTAAACAAAGGTCCGTCTAGTCAAAGCTATAGTTTTTCCAGTAGTCATGTATGGATATGAGAGTTGGACCACAAAGAACGCTGAGTGCTGAAGAACAGATGCTTTTGAATTGTGGTGCTGGAGAAGACTCTTGAGTGTCCCTTGGACTACAAGGAGATCAAACCAGTCATGATCCTAAAGGAAATCATCTTTGAATATTCATTGGAAGGACTAATGTTGAAGCTCCAACACTTTGGCTACCTGATGTGAAGAACAGACTCATTGGAAAAGACCCCGATTTGGGGAAAGACTGAAGGCAGGAAGAGAAGGGGGCAAGAGACGATGAGAAGGTTAGCATCACTGACTCAATGGACATAAATTTGAGCAAACTCCAGGAGACAGTGAAGGACAGGGAAGGCTGGTGTGATGCAGCCCATGGGGTCCCAAAGAGTCAGACATGACTTAGGGACTGAACAATACCAACAACATTTGTGGTTTCCTTTTTATTCGCTAAATGCTATTTTTTGATTATCAGAAGTTCTTAAATTTAACATTATCCAGTTTATCAATATATTCCTTGACAGTTGGTGAATCTATGTTATTAATAGTTCTGCTTTTTTATTCCCCTTGTTTAGATTTATAATTCACATAAAACTGGTTTCTGTGTAAGACAGGAGCTATTTTTACTATAATATGGCTAGATAATGACCAAGCATGATTTTTTAAAACATAATCATTTTTCACTTATCTACAAAACAGAAACAGAGTTACAGATGTAGAAGACAAACATGGTTACTAGGCGGTAAGTTGAGGGAGGGATAAATTGGGAGGTTGGGAATGATAAACATATTCTACTATATGTAAAAATGATAACTAATAAATACCTGCTGTATAGCACAGGGAACTCTATTCAATACTCTGTAAAGACCTATATGGGGGAAAATAATCTTTAAAAAAAAGTTGATATATGTAAGTGGTAACAGTATACTTAATTCTGTACAGCAGAAATTAATAGAACACTGCAAATCAACTATATGCCAATAATTTTTTTAATGAAAAACAAGAAAAGTTAATCATTTTTAATGTGTGAAGTCCATAAACACAAGGCTCTGCTTCTTGGCTCTCTGTTCTATTTCTGCTCTATTTCTACTGGCCGATTTGCTTCCCTCTGTATCAAAACCATGTGCTTTCAATTACTCTAAGTTTATAATTTGCCTTTTTATCTGTAGAGAAAATCTACTGTACCCTCTAGTTCAAACGTGACATTGCCATTCTAGGCTGTTTGCTATACCATGTGAATTACGGAATCAATTTGCTAAATTCCATAAAAACACTATTGGGATTTTGATCAGTTCAGTTCAGTTGATTTCAGTCCCTCAGTCGTGTCCGACTCTTCGTGACCCCGTGGACTGCAGTATGTAGGCCTGCCTCTCTATCACCAACTACTGGAGCCTACTCAAACTCAAGTCCATTGAGTCAGTGATGCAATCCAACCATCTCATCCTCTGTTCTCCCCTTCTCTTCCCGCCTTCAATCTTTCCCAGCATCAGGGTCTTTTCAAATGAGTCAGCTCTTCGCATCAGGTGGCCAAAGTATTGGAGTTTCAGCTTCAACATCAATCCTTCCAATGAACATTCTGGACTGATTTCCTTTAGGATGGACTGGTTGGATTTCCTTGTAGTCCAAGGGACTCTCAAGAGTCTTCTCCAACACCACAGTCCAAAAGCATCAATTCTTCAGAGCTCAGCTTTCTTTATAGTCCAACTCTCACATCCATACGTGACTACTGGAAAAACCATACCATTGACCAGATGGATCTTTGTTGGCAAAGTAGTGTCTCTGATTTTAATATGTTGTCTAGGCTGGTCATAACTTTTCTTCCAAGGAATAAGCGCCTTTTAATTACATGATTGCAGTCAACATCTGCAGTGATTTTGGAGCCCCCCAAAATTAAGTCTGCCATTGTTTCTACTGTTTCTCCATCTATTTGCCATGAAGTGATGGGGCCGGGTGCCGTGATCTTTGTTTTCTGAATGTTGAGCTTTAAGACAACTTTTTCACTCTCTTCTTTCACTTTCATCAAGAGGCTCTTTAGTTTTTCTTCACTTTCTACCATAAGGGTGGTATCATCTGCATATCTGAGGTTATTGATATTTCTCTTGACAATCTTGATTCCAGCTTGTGCTTCTTCCAGGCCAGTGTTTCTCATGTTGTACTCTGCAAATAACTTAAATAAGCGGGGTGACAATATACAGCCTTGACATACTTTTTTTCCTATCTGGAACCAGATTGTTCTTTCATTTCCAGTTCTAACTGTTGCTTCCTGATCTGCATACAGATTTCTCACAAGGCAGGTCAGGTGGTCTGGTATTCCCATCTCTTTCAGAATTTTCCAGTTTACTGTGATCCACATGGTCAAAGGCTGTGGCATAGTCAATAAAGCAGAAATAGATGTTTTTCTGGAACTCTCTTGCTTTTTCAATGATCCAGGAGATGTTGGTGTTTTGATCTCTGTTTCCTCTGCCTTTTCTAAAATCAGCTTGAACATGTGGAATTTCACAGTTCACATATTATTGAAGCCTGCTGCTGCTGCTGCTGCTGCTAGGTTGCTTCAGTCATGTCCAACTCTGTGAGACCCCAGAGATAGCAGCCCCCCAGGCTTCCCCATCCCTGGGATTCTCCAGGCAAGAACACTGGAATAGGTTGCCATTTCCTTCTCCAATGCATGAAAGTGAAAAGTGAAAGTGAAGTCACTCAGTCGTGTCTGACTCCTAGCAACCCCATGGACTGCAGCCTACCACGCTCCTCCATCCATGGGATTTGCCAGGCAAGAGTACTGGAGTGGGTTGCCATTGCCTTCTCCGATTGAAGCCTGGCTTGGAGAATTTTGAGCATTACTTTACTAGCGTGTGAGATGAGTGCAATTGTGCAGTAGTTCAACTATTTTTGGGGATTGCCTTTCTTAGGGATTGGAATGGACACTGAACTTTTCCAGTCCTGTGGCCAATGCTGAGTTTTCCAAATTTACTGGCATACTGAGTGAAGTACTTTCACAGCATCACCTTTCAGAATTTGAAATAACTCAACTGGAATTCCATGACCTCCACTAGCTTTGTTTGTAGTGATGCTTCCTAAGGCCACTTGACTTCATATTCCAGGATATCTGGCTCTAGGTGAGTGATAACACCTTTGTGACTATCTTGGTTGTGAAGATTTTTGTTGTACAGTTCTTCTGTGTATGCTTGCCTCTTCTTAATATCTTCTGCTTTTGTTAGGTCCACACCATTTCTGTCATTTATTGTGCCCAGCTTTGCATGAAATGTTCCTTTGGTATCTCTAATTTTCTTGAAGAGATCTCTAGTCTTTCCCATTCTATTGTTTTCCTTGATTTCTTTGCACTGATCACTGAGGAAGGGTTTCTTATCTCTCCTTGCTTTTCTTTGGAACTCTGCATTCAAATGGATATATCTTTCCTTTTCTCCTTTGCTTTTTGCTTCTCTTCTTTCCACAGCTATTTGTAAGGCCTCCTCAGATAGCCATTTTGCTTTTTTGTATTTATTTTTCTTTGGGATGGTCTTGATCCCTGTCTCCTGTACAGTATCATGAACTGCTGTCCATAGTTCATTAGGCACTCTATCTATCAGATCTAGTCCCTTAGATCTATTTCTCACTTCCACTGTATAATCGTTAGGGACTTGATTAAGGTCATACCTGAATAGTCTAGTGGTTTTCCCTACTTTCTTCAATTTAAGTCTGAATTTGGTAATAAGGAGTTCATGATCTGAGCCACAGCCAGCTCCTGGTTTTGTTTTTGCTGACTATATAATGCTTCTCCACCTTTGGCTGCAAAGAATATAATCAATCTGATTTCAGTGTGGACCATCTGGTGATGTCCATGTGTAGATCTTCTCCTGTGTTGTTGGAAGAGGGTGTTTGCTATGACCAGTGCATTCTCTTGGCAGAACTCTATTAGCATTTGTCCTGCTTCATTCTGTACTCCGAAGCCAAATTTGCCTGTTACTCCAGGTGTTTCTTGACTTCCTACTTTTGCATTCCAGTCCCCTATAATGAAAAGGACATCTTTTGGGGTTGTTAATTCTAGAAGGTCTTGTAGGTCTTCATAGAACCATTCAACTTCAGCTTCCTCAACCTCAGCCTTACTGGTTGGGCACAGACTTGGATTACTGTGATACTGAATGGTTTGCCTTGGAAAAGAACAGAGACCATTCTGTCGTTATTGAGATTGCATCCAAGTACTGCATTTCAGACTCTTGTTGACTGTGATGGCTACTGCATTTCTTCCCCAGAATTCTTGCCCACAGTAATAGGTATAATGGTCATCTTAGTTAAATTCAGTCCATTTTAGTTCACTGATTCCTAAAATGTTGATGTCCGCCTCAGTCAGTCTATCCTATCAAGAAGCTTTCATAGACCTCTTTATCCTTCTCCATCAGAGGGCAGAGAGACTGAAAACCAATCACAGAAAACTAACCAAACTGATCACATGGACCACAGCCTTGTCTAACTCAATGAAAGTATGAGCCATGCCATGTAGGGCCACTCAAGACAGACGGGTCATGGTGGAAAGTTCTCACAAAATGTGGTCCACTGGAGAAGGAAATGGCGAACCACTTCAGTATTCTTGCCTTGAGAACACCATGAACAGTATGAAAAAGCAAAAAGATAGGACGCTGAAAGATGAACTCCCCAGGTAGGTAGTTGCCTAATTTGCTACTGGCAATCAGTGGAAAAATAACTCCAGAAAGAATGAAGAGATAGAGCAAAAGCAAAAACAACACCCAGTTGTGGATGTGACTGCTGATGGAAGGAAGGTCCAATGCTGTAAAGAGCAATATTGCATAGGACCCTGGAATGTTAGGTCCATGAATCAAGGCAAATTGGAAGTGATCAAACAAGAGATGGCAAGAGTGAACTTTGACATTTTAGGAATCAGCAACTAAAATGGACTGGGATTCTGATCAAATATTTACTAAATCTAACAAGAATTCTTTTTTTTTTTTCTATTTATTTTCAATTTATTTATTTTAATCGGAGGCTATTACTTTACAATATTATGGTGGTTTCTGACATACATTGACATGAATCAGCCACAGGTGTACACGTGTCCCCCCATCCCAAATCCCATTCCCACCTCCCTCCCCATCCCACCCCTCTGGGTTGTTCCAGTGCACTTGCTATGAGTGTCCTGTTTGATGAATCAAAGTTGGACTGGTCATCTATTTCACATATTATTTAGGTCTTTCCCTCCATGAATTTAGTATATTTCTCTCTCTCTCTCATTATATTTTGTTTTCCATATAAATAATTATATTACTTGCTACCACTAACACTTTCGTGTCTTTTCCTCTACATTTCTTATGCCTTCATTTTTTTTTCTGTATCTGTTGAACAAAAATCATATAATTTTCTTGCTTGAGAGGCATTACTCAATAGATTTTTTTTTTCCTTAATTCTGAACTAAACTGACTTCTGGAATATTCACTACTTGGTCATAGTGTATTTTTTCCCTCACACGTTAAGTTCAGTTGCTAATATTTGTTTAGGATTTTGTAATACATGTTCATGAGTGATTCTGACCTGTACCATTTCTCATTTTGTAAACTTCTTATCTGATTTTGGTATCACAATTATACAAGACCATTATGGTTTCCCTCTTCCCCTCTATGATCTGAAAGATGTTTTATAGTATTTGCATTTTCTAATCCACGTATGTTTGGTAAAAGTTACCTACAAAATTAGGCTTGTTATTTTCATCATAGGATGTTTTTTAAAATAGTATTTAATTTCTTCAATAGTTATAGAACTATTCAGTTTTTCTGTTTTTTATTGAATACAGTTAACTTTATATTTCTTCTAGGAATTAAATATTTCATAAGCTTTCAAATGTATTAAATAAAGTTAATCATAATTTTATTTTACTTTTTTACCCCTGTTAAAACTGAAGTTAGAGCATACTCTTTCAATGTCTGATATTTATGCCTTCTCTTTTTCCCCTTATTTTAACAAGATTATTTCTTTCTTTCTACTTGACAGGTATACTCTTTTTTATTTTTCTCACTTAAGTTGTATGCTGCTGCTGCTGCTGCTAAGTTGCTTTAGTCGTGTCCAACTCTGTGCAACCCCATAGATGGCAGCCCACCAGGCTCCCATGTCTCTGAGATTCTCCAGGAAAGAACACTGGTGTGGGTTCCCATTTCCTTCTCCAATAAGTTGTATGCATGGTACATCAATTTTCAGGCTTTATTCTCTTCCAATAGAAGTAGGCAAACCTATAAATTATCTCTTAAGCACTACTATAGCTATACCCCACACTTTTATATATGCTGCTTTTCTTAGCATGCAGTTGTACAAATTTAGTAAGGGATCTAGAAGTGCATTTTAAAATTTCTAATATGAAAATAAACAAAAAGATTCCCCCACTGAAAAAATTTTTAAATAAATTAAAAAATAAAAATAAAATTTAAATTTATTTTTTAATACTT
>SJYW01036371.1:75871-87868 GCA_006410735.1 Raphicerus campestris | reverse complement strand
CTTGGAACTTGGACCTGACATTTCATAGGGACCAGTCGTGGTCATAGTAATTATTTCTTTTGTTATAATCAGTCATATTTTATACAGGCCTGTGTCCCACTTCCTACTTCCTTTTGTTATAACCATCGAAAATTTACAATTTAATAAGACTTTTACATTCTGTAACTTGTATTAATTGAAAACTATATACTTGTCTAAACTCCTCTTTAAGCTACTTAATTTTGTGTTACTCCTCTTCAATTCAATCATAGTGCCTACAACTGGTAATAAATCAAATTTCATTTATGAAATATACATGATAATGCCTCTCTGAATGTACAATTGCTGCAAAAGAAAATTTTTAAAACTTTTTTCTAAAAATCTGCCCTCTTCCCCTAATTTGGAAACTTTAGCTGAACAAATAGACCCATGAGGATGGGTTCAAAGTATTACCCACAGTATCGGGTCTGGAACTATAACTTTGGTGAATGTCTTGATAATTATATTTATTGTTTATCATTGAGCTTCTATAAGGTTGGTTAATACTAACCAAACTCATTTGGTCAAGTTTTTTTTTTTTTTTTGTTTTTTGTTTTTTTTTTTACAAATATAATAAAATAGGGGAAGTTGTCAGGAAACATTTAACAGGAGGCTTCCTGTGTGCTGTTTCAGATCTGTCAGGAATTCTCTGTTACTTATTTATTCCTGAATATCAGGAATTAAGAGGAGAGACAGGCCTCTCCCAGGGGCTGAAGAATCCAGGCATTTCCTTCATTAGTTTTTCTTTACAGTGATAAGTAACCTCTTCCTCCTTGTGAATCATACAGTAAAAGTGTTTTCAACTCTCTCTATCTTTAATATAGATTGCCTATGTTTTATAAGTCTGGAACTTTAATCTTTATCTTTGTTGAGAATAACTACCTTGTAAGACAGTATATATGCCCGTAGCAAGTTGATTAAAATACCTTTGCTCCATCAGAGCTCTGGTCCCCCATCTCTCTCTCTCTCTCTTTCTCTCTCTCTCTCCCTCTCTTTTTCTGGCTGATCCCCTGGAGCACAGAGGCTCTCTGAGTTCACTTTCCTGCCCGGGCTTCTAAGACCCTCTCGAGAAAGTGCTCTGTGCCTTCACCCCATCGAGAGGGCACCTGAGGCCTTCGTGAACAGAGCAAGCCCAGTGCAGAGGCTTTATTGGCTTTCTGTGTAAACCAAGGAATATCAGCCTCTTTTTCTCCTTTACTTTCTTATCATCGACTCTGGACCACCAGCTTCTGGTCCATCAAAGGATCTCAACAACCCATCAACATCAGGCAGGGATAAAACACTTTATTCAGAATCTATGGATTTAAATGTAGTCACATATAAAATATGACTTCCAACAAAAGAGACACAAGTATAAAGAACAGACTTTTAGACTCTGTGGGAGAAAGAAAAAGTGGGATCATTTGAGAGAATAGCATTGAAACATGTTTATTACCATATGTGAAATTGTCGACCTGTCCATGTTTAATGCATAAAACAGGTCATTCAAAGCTGGTATAATGGGACAACCCAGAGGGATGGAATGGGGAGGAAGGCGAATGGAATGTTTGGAATGGGGAGACAAATGTACACTCATGGGTGATTCATGTCAAGGTATATCAAAAGCCACCACGATATTGTAAACTAAATAATCTCCCATTTAAGCTAATTAATTAAAAATAAATATAAAAAGAAAATTAAAAGTCTCTATAATGTCATCTACCAGCAAAATAAATAAATAAATAAATGAAATATGTTTCACTGCAACATGCAGATTGGTGTTTGCCTCAAAACAGGATACCATGATTTAGCCAAGTTAACACATAAAACTAACATACACACATATGTATATATGTATGTAGAGGTACCCATTGCTTCCTCAGTGATAAGCTAATTTGTCTGTTTGGTATGATAAAAAATAATACATTTGGTCATGTCAAATCAGCATAAATATTATGCAAGTAAGCTCAAATTAATATAACTTTTTGGCTTATCAATTATACCTTATTTTGAAACTCATATAAATTTAATATAAAATTTAACTAGCTCTAGTAAACTCAAATCGGAGAAGGCAATGGCACCCTACTCCAGTACTCTTGCCTGGAAAATTCCATGGATGGAGAAGCCTGGTAGGCTGCAGTCTATGAGGTCACACAGAGTCGGACACAACTGAAGTGACTTAGCAGAAGCAGCAGCAGTAAACTGAAATAAAATTAATAGGAAAAGATCCTTTTAGTTTTTGGAAGAAATCAAGGAGACAAGATAGAGATATAATCCCTATAGAACAACAGGGAACCAATGCAAACAAGGTGGGGAGAAAACTTCTTCTAACCTCCACAGGACCTATGCATGGAAAACATCACTTCTGAGGCAGCAGTTAACTAGTCTAGGGGACATGACATGTTGAGAGTATCTTGTTGGCCACAGTTTGATGTTTAGACTCTCAATATGCCTTTGTAGATTTAAACTGGATCTAGAGAAGTATGTTTAAAACTAAAGGAATACAGCTAAAGACATCATGAAATATTTCTAAACTGTGATGAAATTACAAAGCTTTCTACTAAAATGTTTTGACTCATTTATTTACTTATTGAGCAAACTGTTGTGAGCATGTGTGTTCCTTAAACTTTTCTAGGTTCTAAAAAAACAGGAATTAGTTTGTCAAGAAAATCTCTAATCTTAAGCATTTATTTGTGAAGAGGAGCAGAAAAATCAACACACAAATACATTCTGTATTTATAACACAAATAAATTATATATATATATATATATAATTCCAATCTAGTGAGGAGCCATTGCCTGAGTAGGTAGTTTAGAGTGAGTAGACAAAAGGTGCCTAGAAAGTTGACATTTAAACTTACATCTTAATAAAAGTGAGGTTTTGGCTCTCAAATAGCAGAGGATAGAATGTCATAATCAACTGTAGCACAGCCTGTATCAGAGAAATCAGTACTGGAGACATTTTAAGAGAAGGCAGGAATCAGAGCCTACTCTAAACCTTGGCAGGAGATCTGCAGGTACTAGAATGGGTAAAGGAAAGATGAGATATTCTTTTAAAATAGATGAAGTGCATTATTGATCAGTCTTCTAAAAATTATCAGTCTGATATTTGTGAGTGAGAGGAATGGATTCTAGAGAGATAGGCAAATTGAAGAAGGATGATAGAGGAGCCAAAAAAAAAAAAAGAAGAAGAAGAAGAACGAAATATGTCTTATGGATTCTTGTATTTTTTTTCCTCCAGTATTCATGTGACTTTATTTATTCTTAATCTTTGACTATTTTCCTTTTGGAATTCATTATGATGTAAGAAGTAAAATAGACATCCATCTTATTTGTGGGCATGGTTAACCTCTTGTCTTAGTGTCATTTATTGAATAATGGAAGGATTATTTGTAGATCCATAATCAATGGATGAAATGAAATTATGCAATACTGAGAAAAATGAGTTTAAAAGTGCACACAAGTACTCCTCTCGTGAAAACATATCTCAGGGTAATTCTTGCTAAGATCCATGCAAAGACGCTGTATATGGCAATAGAGAGCTGAAAGCAACCTATGTGTCCATCCTTATAATAAAAGATTTTTAAAAAATGCAGTAAGTCACACTATGAAATGCCACATTGCATAACAAGCAATAAACCAGACATGCAGCGTGGATCAGTACCTAAACAAGGTTGGATTAGACAACTAGGACAGAGGCGGGATTTCTAAAACCCTAATGGAATTAAAACACACAGAAACTGACCCATATTTTTCACAAGGATACATCTAAGCTTAAGAAAATATAACAAGCACATTACAAATGATTTCCTCTGAGAGAAAGGCAGGGATTAGGGGAAAGTAGAGACAAAATAAAACATGACAGGCCTTGTGATGAACAGTGATGTCTTAACATTAAGGATACACACAAGGTGCATTCTAATATCAGATATAACATTAAGGATACACACAAGGTGCATTCTAATATCAGACATAACAAATGTGGAAAGTGTGACCTAGATCTCATGACATATGAAAAACATTACAGTTAACATAGGATAAGAAAGGGCATTTCATGCAATACAACTGTAAATTTAATATATGTCTTAATATTTAAATATGTTTTAAGTTAAACTGTGATAAGATTTTTAACACATCTGTGGCCATGGTCTCCCATTAAATCTTAGGATATTCCTGTTTGAACTGATGTTTCTGTTTTACCTTGGACCTGTTATTTTCAGTTGACACAAGCAGAGTCTGCTCCTGGTCTCTACCACTAAATTTTTTTCTCTTCCACATCAGTGGTACAGCCTTAGTACAAATTCTTATGCCCCTTATAAGGACTGTTGGTTTTCTTAATTCGTCTCATTGGGTCTGGTCTTCTTAGCAGATACAAAATTGCATGATTTTTCCAAAAAGCAAATGTGATTAACTCCCTTTGTGATGTCTATTCATTGCCTCAAGAATAAAATTCAAACTCAGCTTGCAAAGTGCATGACCAACCTTGACTGAGTTTTTATTCCTATCCTTTCCCTGAATCTCACTGTTTTCTTCCCAGGCCTCCCTTCTCCAGTTATTCTCATTGCTTGTATATATATATTTTTTTCTCATGTTAGTGAAGAATGCCAGAATTTCAGTCCTGTCTGACTCTTTGTGGCCCCATGGACTATAGAGTCCATGGAATTCTCCAGGCCAGAATACTAGATTGGGTAGCCTATTCTTTCTCCAGGGGATCTCCCTTGAACCAGGAATCAAACTGAGGTTTCCTATATTGTGGGTGGATTCTTTACCAGGTGAGCTACCAGGGAAGCTCTTCTTTCACGATGAAGAAAGCCAGAATTTACCCTTCTGACACATCAGCGACTATAAATCAGTTAAAAGCACTCAGTGCCTTAGTATGAATACGTGATGCAGACCAGGTTGTTTAGCACCTATTCTATGCACTCACCCATGTCAGATAATCTATGTGTATGAAATTAGGGTCTTACTCCTTCTAATCTCTTTCTTCTGTGTCTCTTTATTTTACTATGAACTTCAAAGCAATATTTGCATCTGTTTTTTTTTTCCTTGCAATCAACAAGTATCTAGTAAGATGCATAATATAAAGCAGAACTCTAAAAACTATGTAGTAAAGGGAATTTAAAGTTATCTTCAATTAAACATAAAAATACATTTTCAACATCAAAAAGCAAATGACTAGCAAAATACCAATACACAGCTTTGAACCATTTTGGAAATGATAAATTACTAGAGGAGTGAATTTTGCAAAGGTCAACTTCATCATGAGCACAAATAAGCAACCAAGAAACCACATTAACCATATTCAAAACAATAACAATCAAAATATAAACATGATGATAAATAAATGTGCAAGTAAAATATAATAAACTAAAATTATTTTTATCTAGCCTAAATCAAATACTATTGTTAACATTAATTTAAAGGCAAGAAAGTTCGAAGAAGCATTTAAGAAGGAAGCAAAGTTAACTGATGAATTAGCAAATATAAGACCCACGATCGATCAAAAATGAGCTCTCACGTGATTTTGTTTAATCTACTTGACTAGTTTAAAGAAATATATTTTATGCTGTTATCTTAAAATAAGTTTGAAATTTGAATAAAAATAAAATATATATGGTTCTTCTCTAGTGGCTACAATGGTAAAGAATCTGCCTGCAATGCGGAAGATGCAAATTTGATCCCTGGATCAGGAAGACCCCATGGAGTACGAAATGGAAATCCGCTCCAGTATTCTTGCCTGGAAAATTCTATGGACACAGGAGTCTGGTAGGCTACAGTCCGTGGATCCACAGAGTCAGACACGATTGAGCAATATATATATACCTTTATGATATTTCTTGAAGAGATTTCTAGTCTTTCCCATTCGGTTGTTTTCCTCTATTTCTTTGCATTGATCACTGAAAAGGCTTTCTTATCTCTGCCTGCTATTCTTTGGAACTCTGCATTCAGATGCTTATATCTTTCCTTTTCTCCTTTGCTTTTTGCCTCTCTTTTCAC
This sequence comes from Raphicerus campestris, assembly GCA_006410735.1. Lineage (NCBI taxonomy): Eukaryota > Metazoa > Chordata > Mammalia > Artiodactyla > Bovidae > Raphicerus > Raphicerus campestris. Next base: position 81,874 of record SJYW01036371.1, on the reverse strand, counting down.
AGCTATATGTAAGGCCTCCCCAGAAAGCCATTTTGCTTTTATTTATTCGGCCCCCCCCCCCCATGGGGATGGTCTTGATCCCTGTCTCCTGTACAATATCATGAACCTCCATCCATAGTTCATCAGGCACTCTATCAGATCTAGTCCCTTAAATCTATTTGTCACTTGTACTGTATAATAATAAGGGATTTGACTTAGGACATATCTGAATGGTCTAATGGCTTTCCCTACTTTCTTCAATTTAAGTCTGAATTTGGCAATAAGGAGCTCATGATCGTAGCCACAGTCAGCTCACGGTCTTGTTTTTGCTGACTGTATAGAGCTTCTCCATCTTTGGCTGCAAAGAATATAGTCAGTCTGATTACGGTGTTGACCATCTGGTGATGTCCATGTGTAGAGTCTTCTCTTGTGTTGTTGGAAGACGGTGTCTGCTATGACCAGTGAATTCTCTCGGCAAAACTCTGTTAGTCTTTGCCCTGCTTCATTCTGCATTCCAAGGCCAAATTTGCCTTTTACTTCAGGTGTTTCTTGACTTCCTACTTTTGCATTCCAGTCCCCTATAATGAAAATGACATCTTTCTTGGGCGTTAGTTCTAAAAGGTCTTGTAGGTCTTCATCGAACCATTCAACTTCAGCTTCTTCAGCGTTACTGGTTGGGGCATAGATTTGGATTACTGTGACATTGAATGGTTTGCCTTGGAAACGAACAGAGATCATGCAGTCGTTTTTGAGACTGCATCCAAGTACTGCATTTCAGACTCTTTTGTTGACTATGATGGCTACTCCATTTCTTCTAAAGGATTCCTACCCACAGTAGTAGATTTAATGGTCATATGAGTTAAATTCACCCATTCCAGTCCATTTAAATTCACTGATTCCTAGAATGTTGATGTTCACTCTTGCCATCTCCTGTTTGACCACTTCCAATTTGCCTTGATTCATTGACATAACATTCAAGATTCCTATGCAATATTGCTCTTTAGAGCATTGGACCTTGTTTCTATCACCAGTCACATCTACAACTGGGTATTGTTTTTGCTTTGGCTCCATCCCTTCATTCTTTCTGGAGTTATTTGCCCACTGATCTCCAGTGGCATTTTGGGCACCTACAGACCTGGGAAGTTTCTCTTTTATTATCCTCTCACTCTGACTTTTCATATGGTTCATTTTGTTCTCCAGGCAAGAATACTGAAGTGGTTTGCCATTCCCTTCTCCAGTGGATCACATTCTGTCAGACCTCTCCACCATGATCTGCCCATCTTGGGTGGCCCCACAGGGCATGGCCTAGTTTCATTGAGTTAGACAAGGTTGTGGTCCTAGTGTGATTAGATTGACTAGTTTTCTGTGATCATGGTCTCAGTGTGTCTGCCTTCTGATGCCCTCTGGTAACACCTACCATCTTACTTGGGTTTCTTTTACATTGGACGAGGGGTATGTCCTCATTGCCACCCCTCCTGACCTTGAACGTGGAGTAGCTCTTCTAGGCCCTCCTAGGCCAGCACCATCACTATGCCTTGGACATGGGGTTGCCCCTCTTGGCCTCCGCTTCTGACCTTGGATGCAGGATAGCTCCTCTTGGCCCTTCCTGCACTGTCACAACCTGGCACTCTTGGCCACTGCCCCTGACCTCAGACTCAGGGTAGCTCCTTTTGGCCACCGCCCTTTGGGGATGGGATTCTCCTGGCTTCTGCCCCTGACCTCGGACATGAACCATGAACTTCCAGATGTTCAAGCTGGTTTTAGAAAAGGCAGAGGAACTAGAGATCAAATTGCCAACATCTGCTGGATCATGGAAAAAGCAAGAGAGTTCCAGAAAAAACATTGATTTCTGCTTTATTGACTATGCCAAAGTCTTTGATTATGTGGATCACAATAAACTGTGGAAAATTCTGAAAGAGATGGGAATACCAGTCCACTGACCTGCCTCTTGAGAAATCTGTATGCAAGTCAGGAAGCAACAGTTAGAACTGGACATGAAACAACAGACTGGTCCCAAATAGGAAAAGGAGTACGTCAAGGCCATATATTGTCACCCTGTTTATTTAACTTATATGCAGAATACATCATGAGTAACACTGGGCTGGAATAAGTACAAGCTGGAGTCAAGATTGCCAGGAGAAGTATCAATAAATGCAGATATGCAGATGACACCACTCTTATGGAAGAAAGTGAAGAGGAACTAAAAAGCCTTTTCATGAAAGTGAAAGAGGAGAGTGAAAAAGTTGGCTTAAAGCTCAGCATTCAGAAAATGAAGATCATGGCATCTGGTCTCATCACTTCAAGGGAAATAGATGGGAAAACAGTGGAAACAGTGTCAAACTTTATTTATTTATTTATTTATTTATTTATTGGGGGGGCCTCCAAAATCACTGCAGATAGTGACTGCAGCCACGAAATTAAAAGACTCTTACTCCTTGGAAGGAAAGTTATGATCAGCCTAGGTAGCATATTCAAAAGCAGAGGCATTACTTTGCCAACAAAGTTCCATCTAGTGAAGACTATGGTTTTTCCTGTGGTCATGTATGGATGTGACAGTTGGACTGCAAAGTAAGCTGAGTGCTGAAAAATTGATGCTTTTGAACTGTAGTGTTGGAGAAGACTCTTGAGAGTCCCTTGGACTGCAAGGAGATCCAACCAGCTCTTTCTGGAGGAGATCAGCCCTGGGTGTTCTTTGAAAGGAATGATGCTAAAGCTGAAACTCCAGTATTTTGGCCACCTCATGCAAAGAGTTGACTCATTGGAAAAGACCCTGATGCTGGGAGGGATTGAGGGCAGGAGGAGAAGGGGACGACCGAGGATGAGATGGCTGGATGGCATCACCGTCTCGATGGATATGAGTTTGAGTGAATTCTGGGAGGTGGTGATGCACAGGAAGGCCTGGCATGCTGCAATTCATGGGGTCGCAAAGAGTTGGACATGACTAAGTGACTGAACTGAACTGAACTGATATTTCTTTTTTCCAAGTGCTTAGGAAGATAGCAATTCTTTATGAATAAATAAGATGCCACTTGCACATCTGTAACAAATGAGTATTATCTAGATATACTATTTGAAATACTAGAGTCCTTCCCCAAGATAATGATCTATACACCATCTTCCCTCTCTGGGACACACAAATCATATTACTGTGATACTATAAAAGGCTCATCTGATGGGAAAACTATTTTAGCATGTCTTTTAAAAGTGTAAGTTTTGTAAGTTACTTATTATCTTGTATATTAATTGTAGTAGTAATGGTGTCTTTGAAATGTTACATATTGAGTTGATTTATAGTTCTTGAAAACATATTCTTTAAAAAAAAAATTGGTGCTCTGTGAAAATATGTTATTTTGCCTTAAAACCTTTGGCTATATATGTGTTCCCCATCCTGAACCATGTCGATGTATGGCAAAACCAATACAATATTGTAAATTAATTAACCTCCAATTAAAATAAATAAATTTATATTAAAAACAAACAAACAATACCTTTGGCTAGGGATACAAATTTTTAGGCCTTGAACATACTGATAGGTTGTAACTAAGGTAGATGAGATGGCATGACGATTTCCTGTCTTCATTGATGAATGCTTGGTGCTGATTTCAACACCTAATTCTACTATTTCACAAGCCAGGCTCTTCTGGCATTTAGGATATTATTATTATTATTAAGCAGAGAAGGCCAGTACTCTTGCCTGGAAAATCCCATGGACGAAGGAGCCTGGTGGGTTGCAGTCCATGGAGTTGCAAAGGGTTGGACACAACTGAGCGACTTCACTTTTACTTTTCACTTTCATACATTGGAAAAGGAAATGGCAACCCATTCCAGTGTTCTTGCCTGGAGAATCCCAGGGGCGGAGCCTGGTAGGCTGCAGTCTATGGGGTTGCACAGAGTCGGACACGAATGAAGCGATGAAGCAGCAGCAGCAGCAGCAGCAACATTATTATAATTTAAATTATAACTGCCTAAGACCTAAACATCTGGTAAGAACATAGAAAAAACAAACAAACAAACTATTGTAAGGGTTGTTTTTAATTTGGTGGAAAAAATGCTTATGTCAGACAAAAAATAAACTGCATAGTTGTAGTATTTTTCTTTGTAGGCTTCTAAGCATTTATTTATTATTATTATTATTTTACAACGAGTCTCTTAAAATTAGAAAATCAAATTTCTGAATGGCTGATATCTGATCTATTGAAACCTGCATTTGTAGCATGTCAGACACTCCCAGTCACTCAAGCCTGATATCTGATCTATTGAAACCTTCATTTGTAGCATGTCAGACACTCCCAGTCACTCAAGCCTGACAATCACATATGCATTGTGAAGCATGCTTGCAGTGGAAACTTACTGTAAAAACTATCTTTTGTGAAACTATGCTTAATGTGAAATCCACTTTAGTCTGGGAAAAGATAGTTTTGAAAATATATTTAAGAAAATATATGATGAAGCAACTATTTATAATGATGAATATATTTTGAACATTGATTTATTAATTTTAATTGTTTAGCAATTATTAATCATAAATTTAAAACTAATAAGATGAAATATATTTTTTATCTAAAATGAGTTCAGTGGCATATATAAATAGTGCACAAATTATATATACATATATGGTCTACTTTAAAACTAAAGATACATACTATACATTTGATCTTAATCTTAAGGAGGAAAGAATATAGAATAAATAGCAGTTTTATATTCTAAACTTTCTGAAAGAGTAATATTTTTTCTTTATAAACATTTTAAATTCTCAATATAATTTTACTGTAAGCAACATATATTAAATTTTAATATAACTTGAAAAATATTTTTAATTGCTTTATGAAAATTATTTTTTTATTTTTAAAATATACAAGGTTCATGGACTATTCTACACTTGCCAGAGGGATAAATTTTACTATACTTTTAGATGTTTCATAAACACTAATAATTGAAACCTTAGGAAAATATATTCTTAGTTCTCCACATGTTTTCTATTAACTTTTATTCATTTATTTATCTAATTTTTCAGAAAGAGAGAAAATGATTTGAAATAATGTCAACAGCTAAGAAAATCAAGACTTTTGTTAAAATGTATTATACAAAATGCATACATGTTCAAAGAGATTACTTTCAAAATAGATTATAAAATCAGATTAAAATTATTTACTTTGAGAATTTTCTAATAGGCGTATAACACATTTATGTAATACAAAGTATATATTAAATTGTAATTTATTATCAGCTATTATTATGAACCAAATATGGTAATAATAAAAAAGATACTCAGGTAAATTATACAAGATTATTTTACTTTTTTACCAATACACAATATATTTTAATAAATTTTAGAAAGTTCACTTGAGAGTGTTTATTGTGATCATGGATATTGGCCAGGGAACCAAAGTCAGAAATTGAGAATAATGCAATATAATTTTTAACTTTCATTCAATATTCACTGGTGGAGGCAGAAGGAACCTTTGTTTTATAAGAGTGTTGATTTGGAAAGAAATCTGTGAGGTCATCTTTAATATTTTCCTTTTTTTCCTTTTTTTTTTCTTCTCACCAAAATAGGATAGATCATTCCCATGTACTATAATCACCATGTGTTGTAAAAGAAGCCCCTTATGAAACTAATCCCAATTGAAAGCTAGAATTTTATGAAAATCTAGAATATTTTATGCCAAATTTAATACTAAAATGTCAGAATTATACTTAAGCTGCGAGTTCTAAACATTTTCTACAAATACAGAGTTCTGTGTGTGTGTGAGTATTCACAGGTATAGAGTCAAAATGCCAATATATATCTGAATAATTGTGTTTGTATAGCTCCATACCTGACTCTGTTTTCCTTTGTCAATAAATAGTCTATCATAAAAAATCAATATAAAATCAGTTTCCTTATAGAGTTTTATCACTTGTGCATATTTGTCCTTTTAAAATCAATTTTCTGATAGAGTTTTATCACCTATGCAGATATGTTTTTATAAAATGGACTTAATTCTTATCGTGTGTGTGTGTGTGTGTGTGTGTGTGTGTGTG
>SJYW01036371.1:63358-74995 GCA_006410735.1 Raphicerus campestris | reverse complement strand
TTCTTCTTCTCAACAGCTAAGAAAATCAAGACTTTTGTTAAAATGTATTATACAAAATGCATACATGTTCAAAGAGATTACTTTCAAAATAGATTATAAAATCAGATTAAAATTATTTACTTTGAGAATTTTCTAATAGGCGTATAACACATTTATGTAATACAAAGTATATATTAAATTGTAATTTATTATCAGCTATTATTATGAACCAAATATGGTAATAATAAAAAAGATACTCAGGTAAATTATACAAGATTATTTTACTTTTTTACCAATACACAATATATTTTAATAAATTTTAGAAAGTTCACTTGAGAGTGTTTATTGTGATCATGGATATTGGCCAGGGAACCAAAGTCAGAAATTGAGAATAATGCAATATAATTTTTAACTTTCATTCAATATTCACTGGTGGAGGCAGAAGGAACCTTTGTTTTATAAGAGTGTTGATTTGGAAAGAAATCTGTGAGGTCATCTTTAATATTTTCCTTTTTTTCCTTTTTTTTTTCTTCTCACCAAAATAGGATAGATCATTCCCATGTACTATAATCACCATGTGTTGTAAAAGAAGCCCCTTATGAAACTAATCCCAATTGAAAGCTAGAATTTTATGAAAATCTAGAATATTTTATGCCAAATTTAATACTAAAATGTCAGAATTATACTTAAGCTGCGAGTTCTAAACATTTTCTACAAATACAGAGTTCTGTGTGTGTGTGAGTATTCACAGGTATAGAGTCAAAATGCCAATATATATCTGAATAATTGTGTTTGTATAGCTCCATACCTGACTCTGTTTTCCTTTGTCAATAAATAGTCTATCATAAAAAATCAATATAAAATCAGTTTCCTTATAGAGTTTTATCACTTGTGCATATTTGTCCTTTTAAAATCAATTTTCTGATAGAGTTTTATCACCTATGCAGATATGTTTTTATAAAATGGACTTAATTCTTATCGTGTGTGTGTGTGTGTGTGTGTGTGTGTGTGTGTGTGTGTTTTAATAATACATCCAAGATGGATGGGTCATGGTNGAAACTCATTTCCATTGAGTCGGTAATGCCATCCAGCCATCTCATCCTCTGTTGTCCCCTTCTCCTCCTGCCCCCAATCCCTCCCATCATCAGGGTCTTTTCCAATGAGTCAACTCTTCACATGAGGTGGCCAAAGTATTGGAGTTTCAGCTTCAGCATCAGTCCTTTCAATGAACACCAAGGATGGATCTCCTTTAGGATGGACTGGTTGGATCTCCTTGCAGCCCAAGGGACTATCAAGCGTCTTCTCCAACACCACAGTTCGAAAGCATCAATTTTTCTGCTCTCAGCTTTCTTCACAGTCCAACTGTCATATCCATACATGACTACTGGAAAAACATAGCCTTGACTAAATGGAGCTTTGTTGCCAAAGTAATATCTGTGCTTTTCAATATGCTATCTAGGTTGGTCATAACTTTCCTTCCAAAGAGTAAGCATATTTTAATTTCTTGGCTGCAGTCACCATCTGCAGTGATTTTGGAGCACAACTATATAAAGTTTGACACTGTTTCCACTCTTTCCACTCTTTCCCCATTATCTGCCATGAAGTGATGGAACGAGATGCCATGATCTTTGTTTTCTGGGTGTTGAACTTTAAGCCAACTTTTTCACTCTCTTCTTTAACTTTCATCAACAGNCTCTTTCCCCATTATCTGCCATGAAGTGATGGAACGAGATGCCATGATCTTTGTTTTCTGGGTGTTGAACTTTAAGCCAACTTTTTCACTCTCTTCTTTAACTTTCATCAACAGGCTTTTTAATTTCTCTTCACTTTCTGCCATAAGGGTAGTGTCATCTGCATATCTGAAGTTATTGATATTTCTCCTGGCAATCTTGATTCCAGCTTGTGCTTCTTCCAGCCCAGCATTTCTCATGAAGTACACTGCATATAAGTTCAATAAGCAGGATGACAATATACAGCCTTGACATACTCCTTTTCCTACTTGGAACCAGTCTGTTAAGTGATCAGTTCTAACTGTTGCTTCTTGACCTGCATATAGGTTTCTCAAGAGGCAGGTCAGGTGGTCTGGCATTCTCATCTCTTTCAGAATTTTCCACAGATTATTGTGCTCCACATTGAGTCTGACTCTGCAACCCCATGGACTATACAATCCATGGAATTCTCTAATCCAGAATACTGGAGAGGGTAGACGTTCCTTTCTCCAAGGGATCTGCCCAACCCAGAGATTGAACCCAGGTCTCCCATATTGCAGGCAGATTCTTTACCAGCTGAGCCACAAGGGAAGTCCCCCACCCCCAGGTGGGTAGGTGCCCAATATTATAATGGAGATGAGTGGAGAAATAACTCCAGAAAGAATGAAAAGATAGAGCCAAAGCAAAAACAACACTCAATTATGGATGTGACTGGTGATGGAAGCAAAGTTCAATGCAGTAAAGAGCAATATTGCATAGGAAACTGGAATGTCAGGTCCATGAATCAAGGCAAATTGGAAGTGGTCAAATAAGAGATGGCAAGAGTGAACATCAACATTTTAGGAATCAGTGAACTAAAATGGACTGGAATGGGTGAATTTAACTCAGATGACCATTATATCTACTACTGTGGGCAGGAATCCCTTAGAAGAAATGGAATAGTCATCATAGTGAACAAACGAATCCATAATGCTGTACTTGAATGCAATCTCCAAAACGACAGAGTGATCTCTGTTCATTTCCAAGGCAAAGCATTCAGTATCATGGTAATCCAAGTCTATGTCCCAACCAGTAATGCTGAAGAAGCTGATGTTGAACGGTTCTATGAAGACCTACAAGACCTTTTAGAGCTAACTCCCAAAAAAGAGGGCCTTTTCATTATAGTTGACTGGAATGTAAAAGTAAGAAGTCAAGAAACACCTGGAGAAATAGGCAAATTTGGCCTTGGAGCACAGAAAGAAGCAGGGCAAAGGCTAACAGTTTTGCCAACAGATACCACCCTTATGGCAAAAAAGTGAAGAAGAGCTGACGAATTTCTTGATTAAAGTGAAAGAGGAAAATGAAAAAGTTGGCTTAAAGCTCAGGCTTAAAGCTTAACATTCAGAAAGCTCAGATCATGGCATCTGATCCCATCCATTCATAGGCAAATAGATGGGGAAACAGTGGAAACCGATTTAATTTGGAGGGCTCCAAAATCACTGAAGATAGTGATTACAGTCATGAGATTAAACAATGCCTATTCCTTGGAAGGAAATTTATGACCAACCTAGACAGCATATTAAAAAGCAGAGACATTACTTTGCCAACAAAGGTTCGTCTAGTCAAGGCTATGGTTTTTCAGGTAGTCATGTATGGATGTGAGAGTTGGATGATAAAGAAAGCTGAGGACCAAATAATTTATGCTTTTGAACCGTGGTGTTGGAGAAGACTTTTGAGAGTCTTTTGGACTGCAAAGAGATCCAACCACTTCATCCTAAAGAAGATCAGTCCTGGGTGTTCATTTGAAGGACTGATGTTAAAGGGAAACTCCAAAACTTTGGCCATCTGATGCAAAGAGCTGACTCATTTGAAGGGCATAGGAACCTGATGGAAAGATCGAGGGCAGGAGGAGAAGGGGACAGCAGAGGATGAGATGGTTGGATGGCATCACCAGCTTAATGGACATGAGGCTGGGTAAACTCTGGATGTTGCTGATGGACAGGGAGGCCTTGTGTGCTGCGATTCATCGGGTTGCAAACAGTCAGACATGACTGAGTGACCGAACTGAATTGAAATATGATTATTACTCAAATCTCTCACTGTCATCTGTCACCTTCCTGTTTTTACATTGAAAAGTTTATTATCTCAATACATGAAGAAAAATGTAAAGAATATATTAGTTCTGAGGTATATCCAAAAAATGAAGTAATATTTCTTAGAATCTCTAAATTGAAGTGAGTATATGAAGTGATAGAAAAAAAAAAGAGAGAGAGAGAGAGAGAGCTGTCTTTAAAAATACAGAATTGTGGTCTGTCACCATTCCTTGTTAGCTATATATCTTCTGAGACTTTCAGGGAATATAAATAATACTACTCTAAAATTATTTGTCACAAAATCTCACCAAACAAAATTATAAATACAATATTTTATCTTCTAATTTTCCAATTTATACTTAACATTGCTATGAAGTTGATATTTAAAAATACACACATAACTCTTTCAATGAAAACCCTTCAGTGTTGCCCCATCATCCAACGAGCAGAACATGCACTTATTTCTAAGCAGTTGGCCCACTCCTTTTCCTTTGCATGCGTGCATGTATGCTAGAGGGCCTCCCTATAGCTCAGATTGTAAGAAATCTGAGACCCTGGTTCGATTCCTGGGTCAGGAAGATCCCTTGGAGAAGGGCATGGCGACCCACTCCAGTATTCTTGCCTGGATAATCCCATGGACAGAGGAGCCTGGCAGGCTATAGTCCTCGGGGCTGCAAAGAGTTGTACACGACTGAGTGACTAACACTACACTACTACTACTCTGTATGCTAAGTCGTTTCAGTCGTGCCCCAGTTCTTTGTAACCCTATGGACCCTAGCCCACCAGGCTCCTCTGTCCATGGAATTCTCCAGGCAAGAATACTGGAGTGGGCTGCCATGCCACACCAATCTTCCCAACTCAGGGACTGAACTTCTGCCTCCTGTGACTCCTGCACTGCAGGCAGATTCTTTACCGCTGAGCCATCAGGGAAGCCTCCTTTATCTTGGAAGAGAACGTTTATTCCAGCAACACTCCAGTATCACCGAAGAAAAGTAACTTCCCTTTAAAGTGTAGATTTTGATCATATTATTTTGTCTGCTAGTTCAATTCCTTCTAATCTTTCATATTTTACCTTTAATTTTCCCTCAATCTGAAATCATCTCAGACTTCACCAGGGAATTTAAGGAATTTTCCTGTCATATAATTATAGTGAATTTTATTCATTATGACAAATTTTATTCTTTGTTATCATTTTTCTCATGTAACTATCTCTTTCTGAGATTAAAAATATGTTGCGAGTAGGGTATGCTTATTTTCTTCTTTATATTTCCAAACTGACATAGGAGGACAAAATATAGATAAATAAGTAATGTCTAAAAGTGTTACATAGTTTTTTTTTTTAAATTTCATAGCAACCAACGACTTATCTAACTTTTAGTTAACACCTTTCTGTACAAGTTCATCAATCTGCAGAAGTTTAAGAAACCAGTCAATATCGGAACTGAGATTCCAAGTCAAATGGGCTGATTTCAGAGTATAAATTCAGTGGTATTTAGAATTAAGGTTACCTGAGCCTCAACACTGCTGATTACTCAAGGGCAATCTTCTCAATCTAGAAATTAAGATTATGTAGGGATAGGAATATATTAGTTTGTCTAAGTGCAAATAATTGCCTCTCTTTTTAAAAGCACTTTATTGAGGTGTGAATAGCACACAACAACCCATCCATAAAAGTTGATGAGTTTGGAGATAAGTACAGAGATGAAACTATCAAGCAATCAATGTCATAAATATATCATCCATAAAAGATTCTTCTAACTTCATTTGTAAATCATTTTTTGGTGATAAGAACACAGCATCCTTGGCAAATTTTTATTTAGAATGTATAGGGTTGTTTAGGTGCTATGATGTACAATAGATCTCTAGTAATTATTCTTTCTGCATGACCAACACTTTCTACCTTTGAATCAATACCTCCTCATTTTCCCTGGTACCCAAACCCCTGGCATTGACAATTCTAGTCTCTGCTTCTCTGAAAACATTTATCTTTAAAAAAGAAAAACACCTGAATAGGTAGGTTTCTTTGAACAATAGCCAGACATTAAATTTATATCACAACTTCAAAGGAAAAATAAATTATAAAAGCCAAACAACACTGTAGTTAGACTTCATAAGTATTTGATACTGGATGCTTGGGGTTGTGCACTGACAACCCAGAGGGTTGATCTGGGGAAAGAAGGAGGGAGGGGGGTTCAGGATGGGGAACACGTGTATACCTGTGGCAGATTCATGTTGATGTATGGCAAAACCAATACAATATTGTAAAGTCATTAACCTCCAATTAAAATAAATTTATATTAAAAAATAAATAAAATGCTTAACTTCCAATGTATGCAAATTGAATGTTTTCTTTTCCATGCTTTTTAGATCACCCTTTTTATTATAGAATAATGTTGCAATCCTTGTGTTGATCTTGGATACTGTCTTCTTTCTTTCTTATCCCTGTGGTGTTCCATGTTGGTCTATGGCAAGAGCATTCGTATGAGAACACTCTTGANCTTCCAATGTATGCAAATTGAATGTTTTCTTTTTCATGCTTTTTAGATCACCCTTTTTATTATAGAATAATGTTGCAATCCTTGTGTTGATCTTGGATATTGTCTTCTTTCTTTCTTATCCCTGTGGTGTTCCATGTTGGTCTATGGCAAGAGCATTCGTATGAGAACATTCTTGAAAGCAATAAACACTAAAGCAATTAAAATAGAGACAAATTTGTAGGACAACTGGTATTAATAAGAATTACACTGGGTAAGCTGAACTAAGTAGTCACCATATACAGTTTCTCATAAGTAGTGACTACATATGCATGAATCCTCCCAAATCTCATTGTATTTAAATAGTGCCCCCTTTTAAAAGCTAAATCTAAACTCAAATGCTGAAAAGTAGGTCTTTACAGCCCTTATTATTCTTTCCTAATTTTAGCCCATCATCTTTGTACTTAGAAATCAACATTTTTTCCAATCTTAATACTTCTCTAATAGTAATTATCACACTTATGACTTCATATTTCACTATAATTTTTATAGAACTTCATTTTAAAAATAAAAATGGTACTAGGAAAAATGCCCCTCAAAAGCCATATCACCTCTTTTCTTTAGCACTGTGTAAATCGTAACTGCTACAGTTCTGTTTTTTTAAACTATGGCTCAAGTCTTAAAAGAGATGAAAAGGAAGAAGGAGAAAGAAGGAGAAGGATGTAGAGTCAAAGAAGGAGGAAGATGTAGAGTCAAAGAAGGAAAAGAAGGAGAAAGAGGAGAATCAGAAAGGGGCTAATTTTTGAGGTCTATGCCTCAAACAAAGTTTCAATTTCAACATATCTTTCTTAATTTCAAAACGTTAAAGGGTTACATAAAACCACAAACTTAAACAAGCATATGTTCATTATAGAAATATAATTAAGGAAAAAAGGAAAGCAGTGCTGAAGAAGAGTGATGAAAAGGATGGAGGAAGTAAGCATACTTTTTGAATTAATTGTTGTTGGAAAATGAGGTCGAACACTCTATATAGTCTTCTCTTCTATGGTGTTCCTCATAGGGAATAAATAATTTGGCAAAGCTATCTATTCTGCTAATATGTACAATCGCTCTCAGTCTCCATAGTAATTATTTAATAGATTGCTGAGAATCTAATTATCTTAGGAGTTAAGACTTAGATAAAAGGAGGGAAAACTTACCTTCAACAGTATGATTATTGTATATAAAATCCTAAAACGTAAAACATACAACTCTTCCTTATGGTTGAAAATTAGTTTAGATTGTATAGCTTTTAAACACTTACCATAATGTAAAGAATTGAAAATAGTTTCCCCACTTATTTTTTAAAAGCTTGCAGCAGTTTGCCAACATATTTTAAAGCAAGGCTTTGTATATCACCAGGACTGAATATTTCCACATGATTATATTTATTATAGGTTTTGTTAGCAATGAATAATCAAATGTTTTTAGTTCTTTTGTAGTTCTATATGGAAGAAAATTCCTATGAGTATTGAAATTCCTATGAGTAATTGAATGTATTTGTACATTTCTCATTACATTGACATCTCACAACAATATGACCAAAAATACCCACTTTCACTTGCAACTAGGACACAGGTTTAATAGGATCTTTGCTTAACAAAGTAAGTGCCTCTAATACACACTGAAAATTTTTATGATTTTTTTCCAGTTTTTCCATATTTATTATTTTTAAAAATCGATTTTTTGAAGAAAGATTATTAACAGTTTATGTGAAGATGGAAACAGAAAGAAAGTGAAGTCATTCAGTCATGTCCAACTTTTTGTGGCCCCATGGACTGTAGCCCACCAAGCTCCTCCATCCATGGATTTTTCCAGGCAAGAGTACTGGAGTGGGTTGTCATTTTCTTTTCCAGGGTATCTTCCTGACTCAGGGATCAAATCGGGGTCTCCCACTGCATACAGACACTTTACTGTCTGAGTCACCAGGGAAGCCCCCCTGGAANGAACTCAAGCAATAAATGTACAGTTGACCTTTGAACAGTGCCTATGTTAAGGGTGAGAAAACTACATGAAGTTGAAAATCCAAATATGCCTAACAATTAGACTTCAGTAAATGCAGTTCCTCTGTATCTTCTATTCCACACCTCTGACTTTAACCATCCGTGGATCATGTGGTACTGTAATACATTTCTTAATGGAAAACTCTGGGTATAATTGGACCTGAGGCACAGTTCAAATTCATCTAGTTCAAGAGTCCACTGTAAATACAAACTTTCTTATAAAGCAATGGCATTTGAGTTTTTGTGTGCATATATTTCACCTGGGAATCCATTCAACATGATTCTAATTTAGTATGTCTGGAGATGTCCTTAGAAGCCAGAGTTTTGATTCTGATTAAAGTGTACAGAGAACACATTGAGACCAATACTGTAAAACCTGGGATTAAATACAAAATTTCAGCATGTTCACAAGTAATTCATGTGTATTTTAGCACCCAGTATCTTTTACTACTTTCCAGTTCTTTTCAAATTGTAAAGAGACATGCATGAGAATCTACTAAAGAAANGAGAACACATTGAGACCAATACTGTAAAACCTGGGATTAAATACAAAATTTCAGCATGTTCACAAGTAATTCATGTGTATTTTAGCACCCAGTATCTTTTACTACTTTCCAGTTCTTTTCAAATTGTAAAGAGACATGCATGAGAATCTACTAAAGAATTTTTTTTTAAATGAAGAATGATTTTTTCTTTCATACCTATATTTTCCCCATCCATATTAATCCAATCTAAAGATTTTCCTACAAACAAGGACTGGTTTTTGGTTAAGAAAAGTATGCATCCTTTAAAAATCAATATCCATCCTGAATACATGTACTACCGTGGCAGATTCATGTTGATGTATGGCAAAACCAATGCGATATTGTAAAGTAATTAGCCTCCAATTAAAATAAATAAATTTATATTTTTAAAATAATAAAATGTATGTTTTTTCATTAAGATAAATCAATACATAATAAAAATTAATATCCATGAGCTACTTATAGTGATCTCTGATTTTACGTTCTACCACATCAAAATCTGGTGCAGCCTCTAGGTTGGTTTAGGAAATTTTAAGCCATGGGACTTCAAAATGCTTGAGATGTAATGAAAGGTAATTTAGAATGAGCACACAGTCGCTGTTATGAAATGTTTTTGTAATGTCTTGTTCCACGTCAGCTGACCCCAAATAGTTATAATAAATTAAACCTTGCATCATCCTATATCTCTTACAAATTATTTTAATATACTGTACTATATAATATTTCATTACTAGAAGAGCACTATGATTGTAGCCTACTAGGCGCCTCTGTCCATGGGATTCTCCAGACAATAGTACTGGAGTGGATTGCCATTTCCTTCTCCAGGGGATCTTCCCGACCCAGCGATCGAACCTGGTTCTTCTGCATTGTAGACAGGCACTTTACCCTCTGAGCCAGCAGGGAAGTCCATATGAAATAGGACAACTTACNGGAGTGGATTGCCATTTCCTTCTCCAGGGGATCTTCCAAACCCAGCGATCAAACCTGGTTCTTCTGCATTGTAGACAGGCACTTTACCCTCTGAGCCAGCAGGGAAGTCCATATGAAATAGGACAACTTATACAATAGATCAAATAATTGAAAAATAATGACTTCAGGTTGCTGAGACTAGAACTAGAATTTTGGTCACCTATTGCTGAGTTATGACAAACCTAGTTAGCATATTCAAAAGCAGAAACATTACTTTGCTAACTAAGGTCTGTCTAGTCAAGACTATGGTTTTTCCTGTCATCATGTATGGATGTGAGAGTTGGACTGTGAAGGTTGAGCGCCGAAGAATTGATACTTTTGAATTGTGGTGTTGGAGAAGACTGTTGAGAGTCTCTTGGACTGCAAGGAGATCCAACCAGTCCATTCTGAAGGAGATCAGCCCTGGGATTTCTTTGGAAGGAATGATGCTAAAGCTGAAACTCCAGTACTTTGGCCACCTCATGTGAAGAGTTGACTCATTGAAAAAGACTCTGATACTGGGAGGGATTGGGGGCAGGAGAAGAAGGGGACGACCGAGGATGAGATGGCTGGATGGCATCACTGACTTGATGGACTTGAGTCTGAGTGAACTCTGGGAGTTGGTGATGGACAGGGAGGCCTGGCATGCTGTGATTCATGGAGTGGCAAAGAGTCGGGCACGACTGAGAGACTGAACTGAACTGAACTCTGAGTATATGAGTTTTTAAATTTTATTTCAGCCAGGAGAAATATCAATAACCTCAGATATGCAGATGATGCCACCCGTATGGCAGAAAGTGAAGAGGAACTAAAAAGCCTCTTGATGAAAGTGAAGAAGAGAGTGAAAAAGTTGGCTTAAAGCTCAACATTAAGTTGTCTTAATGCTGTTAGATCATGGCATCTGGTCCCATTACCCCATGGGAAATAGATGGGGAAACAATGGAAACAGTGTCAGACTTTATTTTTGGGAGACTCCAAATTCATTGCAGATGGTGATTGCAACCATGAAATTAAAAGACGCTTGTTCCTTGGGAGAAAAGGACATTGGAAAAGTCTGTGATACTTGGAGGAATTGGGGGCAGGAGGAGAAGGGGATGATAGGATGAGATGGCTGGATGACATCACCTACTCAATAGTTGTGAGTCTGAGTGAACTTCGGGAGTTGGGAATGGACAGGGAGGCCTGGCATGCTGCAATTCATGGGGTCGCAAAGAGTCAGACATGACTGAGCAACTGAACTGAACTGAGCTGAACTGAGTGTGTGTATGTCAAACCCAGTTTCCTAATTTATCCTGATGCTTGATATTTTCAATGTGCTTTTGGATTTGGTTTGCTGGTGCTTTCTTGAGGTTTTTTGCATTGATATTTATCAGGTCTTCAGTTTTCTCTCCTTTTTTTTGCAGTGTTTTTGTCAGGCTTTCCTATGACAAAACCACTGACCTCATAATGAATTTGGAAATGTCTTCTGTTCTTAAATTACTTTGAAGAGTTTGAGAAGGGTTTCTGTAAATTCTTATGTATATAATTGTTAGATTTCTCCAGTGAAGCCATCTGATACTGAGTTTTTCTCTGTTACGATGTTTTCAATTACTGATTCAATTACATCAGTAGTTATTGGTGTTTCGATTTTCTATTTATTCATAATTTAGTCTTGGTAGGATATGTGTTTCTAGGAATGTATCCATTTCTTCTAGGTTATCTACTTTGTTGGTGTATAATTTTGCATAATAATCCCATGCTGTTCTTGTTTTCATTTCTTTGGCCTCATTTAGAGTGTATCCTGTCTCATTTATGATTCTGAGTCTTCCCTCTTTTTCTCCCTAGCTAGTCTAAATAAGGCTTTCTCAATTTTGTTTATCCTTTCAAACAACCAACTCTTCATTTAAGCA
>SJYW01036371.1:33577-63330 GCA_006410735.1 Raphicerus campestris | reverse complement strand
TATGGCAGAAAGTGAAGAGGAACTAAAAAGCCTCTTGATGAAAGTGAAGAAGAGAGTGAAAAAGTTGGCTTAAAGCTCAACATTAAGTTGTCTTAATGCTGTTAGATCATGGCATCTGGTCCCATTACCCCATGGGAAATAGATGGGGAAACAATGGAAACAGTGTCAGACTTTATTTTTGGGAGACTCCAAATTCATTGCAGATGGTGATTGCAACCATGAAATTAAAAGACGCTTGTTCCTTGGGAGAAAAGGACATTGGAAAAGTCTGTGATACTTGGAGGAATTGGGGGCAGGAGGAGAAGGGGATGATAGGATGAGATGGCTGGATGACATCACCTACTCAATAGTTGTGAGTCTGAGTGAACTTCGGGAGTTGGGAATGGACAGGGAGGCCTGGCATGCTGCAATTCATGGGGTCGCAAAGAGTCAGACATGACTGAGCAACTGAACTGAACTGAGCTGAACTGAGTGTGTGTATGTCAAACCCAGTTTCCTAATTTATCCTGATGCTTGATATTTTCAATGTGCTTTTGGATTTGGTTTGCTGGTGCTTTCTTGAGGTTTTTTGCATTGATATTTATCAGGTCTTCAGTTCTCTCTCCTTTTTTTTGCAGTGTTTTTGTCAGGCTTTCCTATGACAAAACTACTGACCTCATAATGAATTTGGAAATGTCTTCTGTTCTTAAATTACTTTGAAGAGTTTGAGAAGGGTTTCTGTAAATTCTTATGTATATAATTGATAGATTTCTCCAGTGAAGCCATCTGATACTGAGTTTTTCTCTGTTACGATGTTTTCAATTACTGATTCAATTACATCAGTAGTTATTGGTGTTTCGATTTTCTATTTATTCATAATTTAGTCTTGGTAGGATATGTGTTTTTAGGAATGTATCCATTTCTTCTAGGTTATCTACTTTGTTGGTGTATAATTTTGCATAATAATACCATGCTGTTCTTGTTTTCATTTCTTTGGCCTCATTTAGAGTGTATCCTGTCTCATTTATGATTCTGAGTCTTCCCTCTTTTTCTCCCTAGCTAGTCTAAATAAGGCTTTCTCAATTTTGTTTATCCTTTCAAACAACCAACTCTTCATTTAAGCAATTTTATTTTTCTATTCTTATTATTTATACTTTAATTTTTTAATTTATATTTTAATTTTTATTGTTACCTTGTTTCTGTTTAATTCTTCTTAACTGAGTCTGTTGTGCTATTTGAATCTGTATGTCCATCTCATTACCAAGTCTGAGAAGTTTTCAGCCATTATTAACTCAAATAAGATTTCTGTTCCATTCCCCCCTCATTTTTGCTATTGAAACTTCCATAATTTTTATTTTAGTCTTCTTTATTATCTCCTATAAACCAATTAGACTTTCTTATTTTTTTTAACTTCATCACATTTTTTTTCTTATTGCTTCTGTAATTGGATTACTTAAAGTGACTTGTTTTGAGTTCATAGATTCTTTCCTGTACTTGATCAAATTTGCTGTTAAACCCCTCTAGCAAATTTTTAATTCACGTATTGCATTATCCAGTTCTAAATTTATTTGTTCTTTCTATCTCTTTGTTGGTATTCTCATTTTATTTATTCACCATTATCTTGAGGTCATTGAACATCTTTCTTCTAAGTATTTTGGATTTTTCTCAGGTTACTTATAAACCTTCTTTCCTTTAGTGTTAGTTTTTGGGGATTTATTTTGTTCCTTTGTCTGGGGCACATTATTCTGTTTTGTGTATGTGTATTGTTATTTTGTGTTAGAATTCATGCATTTTGGGAAGTGGTTCTCTCTCCCAGTCTTTATAAATTAACTTCATAGGCAGACGGTCTTCACCAAACTGGAAAATCTGGACATTTCTCAAATCTTTTCTGTGAATTATTTTTCTCTGAATTTCTGTGTGTAAATTTCCAATTAGAGAGGTTTTCCCAGTTTACTTTTCCAGGAGCCTATAATATCTCACTCCTCACCCTGTCTGTCTGCAGTACTACAGGCTTTCTACAGCAGCCACAATCACTGCTTTCTGTTGTTGTTCTCAGTGGCATCCAGGTGTTTAGAGCTCACAAGTCTGTGAGTGCTCTGAGCTGGGCGGACTGTGCACTGAGCCAAAGGGAGGGGTAGTTGCAAGAGAGAGTCATGCTGGTACAAGCCAACGTCTCTGCCCTTTGTGCTCCTTCCTGATGCCTTCCTGTAGTAGCAAAGTTCATACAGGATAGAAACTTGTATGTCACACACCCTCTCAAAGAGTCAGAATGTTCCAGTCTCTTCTTTCCCTCTCCAGGGGCAGTCTGAGTTGGCAGTTTTCTTTTGAATGTGACGTGAGCCAGGCAGAAGGGCTTGCCAAAAAGTGCCACAAATTTAAGCACTTGCTTTGATGCAGCGAGCTTCATGCTCACCTGTGGTACTGGAGCCTCTTGACTCACTTCTGGTTTTATAATGGGAACTTGTCTATGTAATATTGAATTTGTATATTAGTGGGAAAAGAAAGTATAGGGCTTCCTATTTCATCAATTTGCTGATATCATCTCCTAATGAGGGACAATATTTTGGTGGATTTTTATTCTGATTTATTTTTGTGTCAAGAAATCTATCAAATTGTTTCAACAATATGACATATAGAGTATCTTATTTGGTATTATTTTTCTGTTCATAGTGTAAGTTACTTAATACATTTTTAGTATATCAATTTTCAGAAAAGTTTATCCAATCAAATACAACTTTCCAAGGTGAGCTTAATAGAGACAAAAATTAAAAATTCACAGGTATAATCTGTTTTCAAAAGTTAAACTATATGCTTATGTTAAAAAACAATGGTGATGAATAAAAATTACAAAAAAAGTCATTTTAATGACAAATTTATCATTTTTTCATGATTGAAACTAAAATGAAATTAATTTGAACTTAATGATTATATTGCCATCTGGCAATTACAATTTGGTAATCTCTACAGAGGCAGAAAAACAGAAAGTTGTTGCATACAATTCAGTATAACATGACAAAGACTCTTTAATTCTAAGTACATTATTACTACAATAAAGACTATTCCAAGGTGTGATTATCAGACAAATTGATTTTTAATAATATGTGATAATATGTTTACTAAGGTTTTATATTTTCTTTGTACTTCTAAAGATGAATTGTTCAACTGTGTTTTAGTTAAAAGTAATATAGGTACCTGTAACATGTAATGTGCTTTCTTCTCTGTGGGACAGCTGTGGTTTTGGCNTCTGAGTGAACTTCGGGAGTTGGGAATGGACAGGGAGGCCTGGCATGCTGCAATTCATGGGGTCGCAAAGAGTCAGACATGACTGAGCAACTGAACTGAACTGAGCTGAACTGAGTGTGTGTATGTCAAACCCAGTTTCCTAATTTATCCTGATGCTTGATATTTTCAATGTGCTTTTGGATTTGGTTTGCTGGTGCTTTCTTGAGGTTTTTTGCATTGATATTTATCAGGTCTTCAGTTCTCTCTCCTTTTTTTTGCAGTGTTTTTGTCAGGCTTTCCTATGACAAAACTACTGACCTCATAATGAATTTGGAAATGTCTTCTGTTCTTAAATTACTTTGAAGAGTTTGAGAAGGGTTTCTGTAAATTCTTATGTATATAATTGATAGATTTCTCCAGTGAAGCCATCTGATACTGAGTTTTTCTCTGTTACGATGTTTTCAATTACTGATTCAATTACATCAGTAGTTATTGGTGTTTCGATTTTCTATTTATTCATAATTTAGTCTTGGTAGGATATGTGTTTCTAGGAATGTATCCATTTCTTCTAGGTTATCTACTTTGTTGGTGTATAATTTTGCATAATAATCCCATGCTGTTCTTGTTTTCATTTCTTTGGCCTCATTTAGAGTGTATCCTGTCTCATTTATGATTCTGAGTCTTCCCTCTTTTTCTCCCTAGCTAGTCTAAATAAGGCTTTCTCAATTTTGTTTATCCTTTCAAACAACCAACTCTTCATTTAAGCAATTTTATTTTTCTATTCTTATTATTTATACTTTAATTTTTTAATTTATATTTTAATTTTTATTGTTACCTTGTTTCTGTTTAATTCTTCTTAACTGAGTCTGTTGTGCTATTTGAATCTGTATGTCCATCTCATTACCAAGTCTGAGAAGTTTTCAGCCATTATTAACTCAAATAAGATTTCTGTTCCATTCCCCCCTCATTTTTGCTATTGAAACTTCCATAATTTTTATTTTAGTCTTCTTTATTATCTCCTATAAACCAATTAGACTTTCTTATTTTTTTTAACTTCATCACATTTTTTTTCTTATTGCTTCTGTAATTGGATTACTTAAAGTGACTTGTTTTGAGTTCATAGATTCTTTCCTGTACTTGATCAAATTTGCTGTTAAACCCCTCTAGCAAATTTTTAATTCACGTATTGCATTATCCAGTTCTAAATTTATTTGTTCTTTCTATCTCTTTGTTGGTATTCTCATTTTATTTATTCACCATTATCTTGAGGTCATTGAACATCTTTCTTCTAAGTATTTTGGATTTTTCTCAGGTTACTTATAAACCTTCTTTCCTTTAGTGTTAGTTTTTGGGGATTTATTTTGTTCCTTTGTCTGGGGCACATTATTCTGTTTTGTGTATGTGTATTGTTATTTTGTGTTAGAATTCATGCATTTTGGGAAGTGGTTCTCTCTCCCAGTCTTTATAAATTAACTTCATAGGCAGACGGTCTTCACCAAACTGGAAAATCTGGACATTTCTCAAATCTTTTCTGTGAATTATTTTTCTCTGAATTTCTGTGTGTAAATTTCCAATTAGAGAGGTTTTCCCAGTTTACTTTTCCAGGAGCCTATAATATCTCACTCCTCACCCTGTCTGTCTGCAGTACTACAGGCTTTCTACAGCAGCCACAATCACTGCTTTCTGTTGTTGTTCTCAGTGGCATCCAGGTGTTTAGAGCTCACAAGTCTGTGAGTGCTCTGAGCTGGGCGGACTGTGCACTGAGCCAAAGGGAGGGGTAGTTGCAAGAGAGAGTCATGCTGGTACAAGCCAACGTCTCTGCCCTTCGTGCTCCTTCCTGATGCCTTCCTGTAGTAGCAAAGTTCATACAGGATAGAAACTTGTATGTCACACACCCTCTCAAAGAGTCAGAATGTTCCAGTCTCTTCTTTCCCTCTCCAGGGGCAGTCTGAGTTGGCAGTTTTCTTTTGAATGTGACTTGTGAGCCAGGCAGAAGGGCTTGCCAAAAAGTGCCACAAATTTAAGCACTTGCTTTGATGCAGCGAGCTTCATGCTCACCTGTGGTACTGGAGCCTCTTGACTCACTTCTGGTTTTATAATGGGAACTTGTCTATGTAATATTGAATTTGTATATTAGTGGGAAAAGAAAGTATAGGGCTTCCTATTTCATCAATTTGCTGATATCATCTCCTAATGAGGGACAATATTTTGGTGGATTTTTATTCTGATTTATTTTTGTGTCAAGAAATCTATCAAATTGTGTCAACAATATGATATATAGAGTATCTTATTTGGTATTATTTTTCTGTTCATAGTGTAAGTTACTTAATACATTTTTAGTACATTAATTTTCAGAAACGTTTATCCAATCAAATACAACTTTCCAAGGTGAGCTTAATAGAGACAAAAATTAAAAATTCACAGGTATAATCTGTTTTCAAAAGTTAAACTATATGCTTATGTTAAAAAAACAATGGTGATGAATAAAAATTACAAAAAAAAGTCATTTTAATGATAAATTTATCATTTTTTCATGATTGAAACTAAAATGAAATTAATTTGAACTTAATGATTATATTGCCATCTGGCAATTACAATTTGGTAATCTCTACAGAGGCAGAAAAACAGAAAGTCATTGCATACAATTCAGTATAACATGACAAAGACTCTTTAATTCTAAGTACATTATTACTACAATAAAGACTATTCCAAGGTGTGATTATCAGACAAATTGATTTTTAATAATATGTGATAATATGTTTACTAAGGTTTTATATTTTCTTTGTACTTCTAAAGATGAATTGTTCAACTGTGTTTTAGTTAAAAGTAATATAGGTACCTGTAACATGTAATGTGCTTTCTTCTCTGTGGGACAGCTGTGGTTTTGGCTAAGGAAACAAGAATAGAAATCCATTTGCTCTTTTTCATGCTAAATTAATATTGCTTCTAAATGTGAAATAATCAATAGAAAATATTCTTGTGTAGAATGAATCAGGGATTGAAAATGGCTAATTTTGGAAAAGAAGAGAAATTATTTCTTGAGATAAGTAACAAACATCTTTTCATGAAATGCACATCTGGTCATATAATTGCTATTAGTTTCCAGTTACCATTCATTGTTGTTCAAATTTCTCAGTACCTTGCCTGTATTAATCCTTCAAAAGAATTTCAATAATTAAAATCTTAAAAGCTATCAGCCTAGCACTCCACTGACTCCATGAAGCTCACAGGCATCCATGCCTGTCATGTTCCTGCACAAGCACAGACAAGAGAGTTTACATGTGACATTTCAATGAAGGAGTTATTTATAGAATAATGAGAAGGGTAAGGAAAAGTATACAGGATGATGAAATACCCAACAATTAGCAACAAGGAAAAACCCTACCACCTCAAAGAGGCAAGAGGAACCAAATTCTGGATACATGCAAAAGAAGCCACACAGCAGAAGTTCTGTAGTTCCACAATTTATTTTTAATGAAAGAACATTTACATCTTTCAGGAAAGATCCAGAAAAGAGCAACCAGTTGAACAATGAATACCATTCTATCAGAAGGCATAAAGAATAAAGGTTAGAGAGAAATGGTCCTTAGATAGTAAGAAATACAATCCAAGGAGAGACAGAAGGCCCTTGTGGGTTAATCTTGTGAAATAAGTTCTACTTTCTCAATTGAAAGGGTAGGACATGTTTGAGAATGATGATGAAGAGGATGGAGGGGGTACTGCTGTGACAACAACTCATTTATTAAGAATCACTGTATGCTAAATTCTATTAATATTATCATAAATGCAAGTGGTAGGCTTTATTATCATCATGTATGTATGTGTGCTAAGTTGATTAAATTGTGTCTGACTCTCTGAGATCCTGTATATTGTAGCCCACCAGGCTTCTCTGCCCATGGGATTCGCCAGGCAAGAATATTGAAGTGGGTTGCCATGCCTCTTTCAGAGGATCTTCCAAACCCAGGGATCAAACAGGTGTATCTTAGTTTCTTGCACTGGTAGGAGGGTTCTTTACCCCTAGTTGCACCTGGGAAGCCCAGAGTATCTAGAGTGCAGAACAACTGGAAAGGAATATCTGCACAGACTGGGCTTCCAAGGTGGCACTAGGAGTAAAGAACACATCTGCCATTGCAAGAGACATAAGAGATGTCGTTTGATCTCAGGGTCTGGAAGATTCCTTGGAGTAGGTCATGGCAGTATGCTCCAGTATTCTTGCCTGAAGAATCACATGGACAGAGGAGCCTGGTGGGCTATATTCCGTTGAGTTGCAAAGAATCAGACACAAATGAAGCAACATAGCATGCGTGAATGTTTGCCCAGGCTAGGCTTCTACTTTAAGGATTATCCCAAGGTTAGAGTCAAATGAAAGTCCAGAGGAAGTAGGTAACTCAGGAATTTTGATCAACCTCTGCTGTCCAGACAAGATTCCTGATTTCTGAAAGCTGGCTTTGGTGCAATATCCAGAATCACTGACTGAGTGTGAAGTCAGCTTATGATAGTCTTCAAGGGCAAATTTGTTGGTAGTAAGTGATGTGATATTATCAGTTAGTAGTTGCTAAATCAAAAAGGGACACATGATTCAAGTGAACTGTCCCAGGAGGAAAGGAGAATACAGGTAAGAAGCCAGTGGACACACAAACCAGGGAAATCTGACAAAAGGTGTTTTGAAGCAGAAGGCAAAAAGCATCATTAAAGTAACTCCCGGGCCAACACACCAGAGACCATATTCTTTACTCTGGGTGTCAGCAGTTGAGATGAAGAAAACAAAGAGTTCCATTAAAGTTAGAAACCCTCCTACAAGTATAGTAAAAGGATTATAAAGCTTTTATTTTAAATTTCTTTGTATCTAAATCTTAATTTTTACAATTTGATTTTTTTTTTTTTTTTTTTTTTTTTTCCTGGTATCTCAGACAGTAAAGAATCTGCATGCAATGCAAGAGACTGGAGTTCAACCCCTGGGTCAGGAAGATCCCCCTGGATAATAAATAGGAACCCACCCCAGTATTCTTGCCTGGAATATCCCATGGAAAGAGGAGCCTGGCAGGCTACAGTCCATGGGGTCACAAAGCGTTGGATATGACTAATTGACTAACACTTTCACTTAATGGTCAATTAATTTCTATGTTGTTAATGAAGGTCCAATTTGGTTCTAATACTTAGTAACCACTGCTACTCAACCAAGGTAGTTCTGAAGTATGAATGTTTGCCATTCTTAAGTTCTCAAAACCAATGCTAGTGTGAATCTTGATTCTTAGTAATAAAATAACTATCTTCACATAACCTTTCATGGTTATTCTGTGGAACAGATTATCCTGAATTCAATAACTGTCCATGAAATTCTCTAGGCAAGAATACTAGAGTGGGTTGCCATTTCATTCTCCGGAGACTCTTACTGACCCAGGGATCGAACCTAGGTCTCCCACATTTTAGGCAGATTCTTTATCATCTGAGCCACTAGGGAAGTCAATAATTAATACTCTCGCTCTCAAAGCTCTTCCATGTCACCTTTCTCCAATATGATGTCTCTAGTGCTGAATGGGATTTCAGATCTGGTTGAAAGCTTTCCCCCATTTATTACATTTATATTCTCATAATTATTATATTGTTATTATTATCATCATCATTTTACAAAAGAGAATTCTGAGGAGAGTGTTTAACCCCTATCCCCACGTCATTCATGTCGCAAAACCATAGTCACCCCACATATGACCAACAGGAAAGGTTCCTAACAACTCCATTTTGATGCACAGTTTTCAAATAACTATAGCACTGAAGGAAATAATGACTTGACTGGAAAATGAACCAAGTTTATCTCAGCATATTAAGGACTCATTGAATGATAATGACCATGAATTTAGTATGGAATTGATATCCTAGCTCTAAATTGTGACCTAAATCAAAGCAGCCTGTGTGTAGAGAGAGAAGCTGCCAAGAAGAGATCAGAGTGACCAGTGACATCCTGAAGGACAAAGCAATCTCTGACATTTTTGTTTTTTTCTCTGATCTGAGCAGTAGCTAATATTTTTGAAGGGCCAAAGAGGACAGAAACCCTATTACAGAAAGGAAAATTTCTGTCTTTGTAAGATCTACTGTAAAGAGAGGTTGAAGCCTTTAAACATTTTTAAGTTTTTATTTAGTTAAGTTCTATGCTTCTGAGAAAGAGTCTACATTTCAAATCAAATTCATTTTGACATGGCTATATCAGCCACACCATAGGAATTCACAAATGAGTCCACAATTTTTTCAGCTACAGCTTGGGGACTGACATTTCAAGAACATACCTTTACCTGTTATGGGTAAAAATTTAAACTTCCCTCATTAAATGAGGGCTCTTTCTGTTATCACAATAATGATATTCCAATTAATCATGAAAGTGTATTCTAATTAATAATGATATATATATAAGAATGCATATGCTAATATAAACATCATATACTTAACCTTTTTTTAATAATTTACAGTTCTTAGCTGTGTATATATTAGGTTAACAAGCTGTGTACAGCAGCTGTGTGCCATAAATTGTAGACTTTTTTTCTAGGTATAAAGTTGTTTTGCAATGAAAGCAATCTCCCTCCCTTTTAAAGAAACTAATCATTCCTTTGAAAGCTTAAAATAACATTATCTACTAATCACACTGTGGTTTATTGGCTAACTGCTAAACAAATTAACTTAACAATAAAGGGTTTTATTAAGAAACTAGTAAAAATGAAGTACTGTCTGTTTGCCAATGTCATTAGCATTTAAAGGCTAATAAGATATAGAGAGGTAATCCTATAGGTTGCATGGGAAAATAGAGACTAGTATGTCTTTATAAAGCTGCTGCGGGTACAAGATTTGAAGTGTTTCCAGTTTCTAATCTCTACAATGCAGTGGTATAGAAATGAAAAAAANTTGGGAAAAGAATATTCAATCATGATGAGCAGGAGGAACAGGGGGATGGTCCCTCAGTCTTCACAATTTGGAATGTATTGTAACACAAGACCGATTTAAAAACACTAAGTGTGGACAGACGGATCAGAAAACATCATGGAATTAATGTAAATAATATACACAATCAATTCATCACTTAATTGTGTATACTGTCAAATTCTTCCATGAGTTTCACATCTGGCCCTTCCTCTGGATTCCCTTTTTCATGTTTTATTTCAGGCTTTCACTGTTGTTCTCTGTCTTATTATTAGATAATATCTTTAAATTATTAATTTTGCCGTAACTTAAATAATCAGTAGAAATTGCTGCTATTACCAAGATGTGTATAAGAGACAGTACTTAACCCTTTTTTTAATAATTTACAGTTCTTAGCTGTGTATATATTAGGTTAACAAGCTGTGTACAGCAGCTGTGTGCCATAAATTGTAGACTTTTTTTCTAGGTATAAAGTTGTTTTGCAATGAAAGCAATCTCCCTCCCTTTTAAAGAAACTAATCATTCCTTTGAAAGCTTAAAATAACATTATCTACTAATCACACTGTGGTTTATTGGCTAACTGCTAAACAAATTAACTTAACAATAAAGGGTTTTATTAAGAAACTAGTAAAAATGAAGTACTGTCTGTTTGCCAATGTCATTAGCATTTAAAGGCTAATAAGATATAGAGAGGTAATCCTATAGGTTGCATGGGAAAATAGAGACTAGTATGTCTTTATAAAGCTGCTGCGGGTACAAGATTTGAAGTGTTTCCAGTTTCTAATCTCTACAATGCAGTGGTATAGAAATGAAAAAAATATATATATTTTTTTTCTGAAAAAAGGGCAACTAATGCATGGCTTTTTAATCCTTACAATCTGTTGCAATTGTTCTACTGTTATATTAAACCAGCCATAGATGACACATAAACAAATGGCTTGGTTGTGATTCAGCAAAATTCTATTTCTAAAAACAAGTGGCCAGCAGGATTTGCTCCATTAATTGTATTTTTCCAAGCCCTGAAATAAAATATTGTTATTGCCTACTTAATGTGATGATGTAACACTTATAAAAAAGACATTTTGAAAAAGTTAAATGAGGCTTTCACTTTAAAGAAACTGATTTAGGGAACTATTTAATACATATGTGTGAATAATCATGTTGATAATAGCAGCAATTTCTACTGATTATTTAAGTTACGGCAAAATTAATAATTTAAAGATATTATCTAATAATAAGACAGAGAACAACAGTGAAAGCCTGAAATAAAACATGAAAAAGGGAATCCAGAGGAAGGGCCAGATGTGAAACTCATGGAAGAATTTGACAATATACACAATTAAGTGATGAATTGATTGTGTATATTATTTACATTAATTCCATGATGTTTTCTGATCTGTCTGTCCACACTTAGTGTTTTTAAATCAGTCTTGTGTTACAATACATTCCAAATTGTGAAGACTGAGGGACCATCCCCCTGTTCCTCCTGCTCATCATGATTGAATATTCTTTTCCCAACATTTTAAAGAAAGATTGTGCAGACAAGCTTATCTTTTAATTCATATCTCTTTGTTTGGTCCTTAAACTAATAAGTATTGTGATAGCATCATTTAGGAAATAATGTTCTGGGTGCTAGAAATACACAGAAAAAAAAAAAAAAAGTGACCAATTTATTGGCCTCAGGGAGCTCGCAGTCAACAGGCAGAGGAATGAGGCTTTCAGAAGCTAATAAGTGCTAAGACAATACAAGAATGGTATGACTGATAATTATTATGGTGTTGCTGATTGGAAAGGAATGTAGATAGACTACATTTGATTTTATGATTGCAGAAGATGTCTGAAGCAGATATAATTAAGTTAACATGTAAATTTCAAGACTATCACAACTGCACTAAAATCCAGATCCAGCGCTTTCCAGGCAGAGGAAGTGACAAGTACAAATTGTCTTTCCTGGGAATGAACATAAACATGTTCCAAGAATAGAAAGAAAAGTTCTGGGCGAAACATAAGGAACTATTGATTGGAAGACAGTGAGGGTTCCATGTTCAGGGGAGNATATATACCTAACAATTGGTCACTGAAGATCACTGAACATTTTTTAAAGTATTGTGAGACAGGATAAATACCAACAATTCTACAATGTAGCACCAAAGATTGGTAAGTAGCATATTTTGAATATTTAGTATGTCAGGTAGCATACTAAATACTCAACATTTCTACTTTATTTAATTTTCATAAAACCCTATGCCATTTTAAAGGAAATAGCCTCATTTTACTGTTGAAGAAAGTGTAATTTACTATGGATGACTTAAGAAGTCATGGCTATAGCTGAACAAATCCTGTACTGAAATTCTAACCATCATCCCCATGGTCTTCAAAGCAAGTTCTAGAAAGTTAAGTGAGGAAAGGAAGTAGATCTTATCTATACTAATTTCTGAGGGGTTTAATGATATCCTGCAGTACAAATAAGATTTCTTCCTTATCCTTAAATTCTTATACTTTCTTCCTGTAGATTTTAGATACTTGGGTGTGAAACATTATGGCTTATATGCCTTTAATTATAACTGAAGTATAATCATAAAGAGTTCAGATTAAGTTATTTTACTTATTAACCCATTTATGAAGATTAAAAAAAAAGAAGAAGAAGAACTGATGTCTCTCTTTGACTTGTAGGCAAATTGTAGGCAAGTTTGATTATAAAAAGCATTATGCTGAAGTCCTGGGAGCCCATTTCCTTTTGGGTAGACTACAAAGAGAGAGAACCATGGTGTATATTGTCAGACATTGAGCTACCTATTGTGATAGAAAGAAACAGAAAACTGAAGGGGGAAAACAGCAAACTCTAATCTGCTTAACCTTAATATTTTACTTACTAAATAGGGTGACCATATATTCTTGTACATCCAAGTTGTGCATTTCTTATCACATCATAATTATTAACAGAATCCTTGCTTAATCCCTTTAAACATATCCTCTGAATAACAAATTATTATTCTACCTGTTTGCTGTTGTTGCTGTTGTTTAGTCACTAAGTCATGTCTGATTTTTTTGAAAGCCCCTGGATGCTGGCCCAACAGGCTCCTCTGTCCATGGGATTTTCCAGGCAAGAATACTGGAGTGGATTGTTATTTCCTTCTCCAGAAGAATTTCTTGATCCAATTATGAAAACCTAGTCTTCCACTTTCAGGCAGGAAGTTTCTTTACCATTGAGCTATATGTGAAACACTTCTATCTATTTACTGATGAGAAGGTAAAAGGGAGATAACTGGCTTAGGGTCAAATAACTTGTGGGCAAAGAAGCTTCATACTGAACCANCAAGAATACTGGAGTGGATTATTATTTCCTTCTCCAGAAGAATTTCTTGATCCAATTATGAAACCCTAGTCTTCCACTTTCAGGCAGGAAGTTTCTTTACCATTGAGCTATATGTGAAACACTTCTATCTGTTTACTGATGAGAAGGTAAAAGGGAGATAACTGGCTTAGGGTCAAATAACTTGTGGGCAAAGAAGCTTCATACTGAACCAAGTAAGTTGGCCTCTGTCTGTTATCTTTTCTAGGAAGTCTATGGTACATACTTATTGTTAGTATATTTTTGATACATTTTTAGTAAAAATATGTGAAGATGTATGACTTTACGTGCTCATGATATGCCCATATGTGTTTAGATTACTTTTGTACCAGGATTCAAATAATGACAGATACATTTAAGAACTTCTTTGTTGAAAATTTGAAAATAAATTGGAATGATTACACTCATGTGTCCACTAAATCTGACATGTAATATTTTCAGAGAAATTTTCTATTGACTAAATTCACTATTTTTTTTTTGTTTGTTTGTTTTGTTTCATTTTTTGATACAACTTTTTGACTACACTTTAGTTCAGTTCAATTGACTCTTGGCAACCAAATGGACTGTAGCATACCCTGCTTTCCTTTACATCACCAACTCCTGGAACTTGCTCAGACTCATGTCCATTGAGTCAGTGATGCCATCAACCATTTCANACTACACTTTAGTTCAGTTCAATCGACTCTTGGCAACCAAATGGACTGCAGCATATCCTGCTTTCCTTTACATCACCAACTCCTGGAACTTGCTCAGACTCATGTTCATTGAGTCAGTGATGCCATCAACCATTTCATTATCTTTCGTCTCCTGTTTGTCCCACCTTCAGTCTTTCCCAGTATCAGGGTCTTTTCCAAAGAGTTGGCTCCTATCACCAGGAGGCCAAAGTACTGGAGTTTCAGCTTCAGCATCAGTCCTTCCAATGGATATTTGGGACTAATTTCCTTTAAGATTGACTGNTTTGACTACACTTTAGTTCAGTTCAATTGACTCTTGGCAACCAAATGGACTGTAGCATACCCTGCTTTCCTTTACATCACCAACTCCTGGAACTTGCTCAGACTCATGTCCATTGAGTCAGTGATGCCATCAACCATTTCATTATCTTTCGTCCCCTGTTTGTCCCACCTTCAGTCTTTCCCAGTATCAGGGTCTTTTCCAAAGAGTTGGCTCCTATCACCAGAAGGCCAAAGTACTGGAGTTTCAGCTTCAGCATCAGTCCTTCCAATGGATATTTGGGACTAATTTCCTTTAAGATTGACTGGTTTGATCTCCTTGTATTCCCAGGGACTCGAGAGTCTTCTTCAACATCAGAGAACAAAAGAAGTTAAGAGTCTTCTCCAACACCACAGCACAAAAGCATCAGTTCTTCAGTGCTCAGTTCAACTCTCACATACATACTGGAAAAAACATAGCTTTGATGGAACTTTGTTGGCAAAGTAATATATCTCGGCTTTTTAGTATGCTGTCTAGGTTGGTCATAGCTTTTATTAGAAGGAGAAAACATCTTATAATTTCATGGCTGCAGTCACCATCTGCAGTGATTTTGGAGCTCAAGAAGATACAGTTTGTCTTCCATTGTCTCTCCATTTTTTGCCATGAAGTGATGGAACCAGATGCCATGATTTTGTTCTTTTGTATGCTGAGTTTAAGCCAACTGTTTCACTCTCTTCTTCATTTTCATCAGAAGATTCTTTAGTTCCTCTTAACTTTCTGCTATAAGGGTGGTGTCATCTGCATATTTGAGGCTATTGATATTTTTCCCGTCAATCTTGATCTCAGCTTACGCTTTATCCAGCCCAGCATTTCACATGATGTACTCTGCATATAAGTTAAATAAGCATGGTGACAATGTACAGCCTTGACATACTCCTTTCCCAACTTGGAACCAGTCTGTTNCTTCATTTTCATCAGAAGATTCTTTAGTTCCTCTTAACTTTCTGCTATAAGGGTGGTGTCATCTGCATATCTGAGGCTATTGATATTTTTCCCGTCAATCTTGATCTCAGCTTACGCTTTATCCAGCCCAGCATTTCACATGATGCACTCTGCATATAAGTTAAATAAGCATGGTGACAATGTACAGCCTTGACATACTCCTTTCCCAACTTGGAACCAGTCTGTTGTGCCATATACTGTTTTAACTGTTGATTTTTGATGTGCATGCAGATTTCCCAGGAGGCAGGTAAAGTGGTCTGATATTTCCATCTCTTGAAGAGTTTTCCACAATTTGTTGTGATCTATACAGTCAAAGGCTTCGGTGTAATCAATAAAGCAGAAGTGGATGTTTTTTCTGCAATTGTCTTTTTTTTTTTTTTTTTTAATGAACCAGCAGATGCTGGCAATTTGATCTCTGGTTCTGCTGCCTGTTCTAAATCCAGCTTGAACATCTGAAAGTTCATGGTTCTTATAACGTTGAAGTCTGTCTTAGATAATTTTGAGTATTACTTTGCTAGCTTGTGAGACAAGTTCAACTGTGCAGTAATTGGAACATTCTTTGGCATTGCCCCTCTTTGGGACTGGAGTGAAAGCTGACCTTTCCCAGTCTGGTGGCTACTGTTGAATTGTCCAAGTTTCATGGCATATTAGGATTTGCAATTCTGTCACCTCCACTAGCTTTGTTGGTAGTGATACTTCCTAAGGCCCACTTGTCTTTTCATTCCAGGATGTCTGGCTCTAGGTAAGTCATCACACCATCATGGTTATCTGAGTCATGAAGATCTTGGAGAAGGCAATGGCACCACACCCCAGTACTCTTGCCTGGAAAATCCCATGGACAGAGGAGCCTGGAAGGCTGCAGTCCATGGGTTCGCTGGGAGTCAGACACAACTGAGTGACTTCACTTTCACTTTTCACTTTCATGCATTGGAGAAAGAAATGGCAACCCACTCTAGTGTTCTTTCCTGGAGAATCCCAGGCACGTGGGAGCCTGGTTGGCTGCCATCTATGAGATCGCACAGAGTCGGACACAACTGAAGTGACTAATAGCTGTGTATTCTTGCCACCTCTTCTTAATATTTTCTGCTTTTGTCAGGTTCATGCCATTTCTGTCCTTTATTGTGCCTATCTTTGCATGGAATTTTCCCTTCGTCTTTCTTAGTTTCTTGAAGAGGTCTTTAGTCTTTCCATTCTAACCTTTTCCTCTTCCCCCCCGCCCCACCACCGATCACTGATAAAGTTTTTCTTATCTCTTCTTGCTACTCTTGCAAAGTCTGCATTCAGATGGGTAAATCTTTCTTTTTCTCCTTTACCTTTAGTTTCTTTTTTTCTCAGCTATTTGAAAGGACTCCAGCTGCTGCTGCAGCAGCTGCTGCTGCTGCTGCTGCTGCTGCTGCTGCTAAGTTGCTTCAGTCTTGTCCAACTCTGGGCAGCCCCATAGATGAGGGCCCATTGTCTCTGGGATTCTCCAGAAAAGAATACTACAGTGGATTGCCATTTCCTTCTCCAATGCATGAAAGTGAAAACCGAAAGTGAAGTCGGTCAGTCATGCCCAACTCTTAGCAAAGCCATGGACTGCAGCCTACGAGGCTCCTCTGTCCATGGGATTTTGAAGCAAGAGTACTGGAGTGGGGTGCCATTGTCTTCTCCATAGACAATCAGTTTTGATGTTTTGCATTTCCTTTTCTTGGGTATGGTTTTGATCACTGCCTCCTGTACAATGCCAGGAACCTCCATCCATAGTTCTCAGGCTCATCCAGGCACTCTATCTATTGGATCTAATCCCTTGAATCTATTGTCACTTCCACTGCATAATCATAAAGGATTTGATTTAGGTCATACCCAAATGGTCTAGTGGTTTTCCCTACTCACTNTTCATCCATAGTTCTCAGGCTCATCCAGGCACTCTATCTATTGGATCTAATCCCTTGAATCTATTGTCACTTCCACTGCATAATCATAAAGGATTTGATTTAGGTCATACCCAAATGGTCTAGTGGTTTTCCCTACTCACTTCAAGTTAAGTCTGAATTTGGCAATAAGAAGTTCATGATTTAAATCACAGTCAGCTCCCAGTCTTGTTTTTGCTAACTGTATAGAGTTTCTCCATCTTTTCTTGCAAATAATATAATCAAACTGATTTTGGTATTGACCATCTGGTGATGGCCATGTGTAGAGTCTTCTCTTATGTTGCTAGAAAAGGGTATTTGCTATGACTAGTGTGTTTTCTTGGCAAAACTCTGTTCACCTTTGCCCTGCTTCATTTTGTACTCCAAGGCCAAATTTGCCTGTTATTCTAAGTAACTCTTGACTTCCTACTTTTGCATTCCATTTTTGTTTGTTTGTTTGTTTTAATTGTTAATTCTAGAAGGTCGTGTAGGTCTTCATAGAACTGTTCAACTTTAGTTTTATTCAGCCTTACTGGTCAGGACATAGACTTGGATTATTGTGATATTGAATGGTTTTCCTTTGAAGCAAACAGAAATCATTTTGTCATTTTTGAGATCATACCCATATACTGCATTTCAAACTCTTTTGGTGACTATGATGGCTACTTTATTTCTTCTAAGGGATTCTTTCCTACAGTGGTAGATACAATGTTCTTCTGAATTAAATTGATAGATTCCAGTCCATTTGAATTTACTGATTCCTAAAATGTGGATGCCAGTGTCCCTCCAAAGCAGATGGCAGAGTAGAAGGATATTCACTCATCTTCTCCTATGAGAACTCCAAAATTACAACTCGCTGCTGAACAATCATTGACGAGAGAATGTTGGGTCCCACCAAAAAAAAAAAAAAAAAGATACCTCATGCCCAAGGGCAAAGAAGCCCCGACAAGATTGTAAAAGGGGAAAATATCACATTTAGCATCAAACCCCATACCCACCAGAGACACTCAGAAGACTCAAACAAAATATGGTGAGCACCAGGACCCAGAGACCCCCACAAGACTGAACCAGACCTGTGTTTAAGTCACCTGTGGAGTTACCGGTCAGCAGCGGCCTCCCTTAAGGGGCAGGGATTCTAGGTTCAGCAACTTGGGTCACACAGCCTGTGGCATAAGCCTTCTTAGAGGATGTCACTGCTAACCCCACCATAGAGCCACCAAGCAGATGACCCAAAGACTGCAACAATTATATGAAAGAAATTCTCTCACTGTTTAAAGAGTTCTAGGACTCAGAACAGATTTCCCAACCTGGGGATCTGGCAAACAGACTGAGCACTCCCAGAGAATTTGATTACACTTAGGTTTGCTAATACCCCTCCTGTCACTAAAAGGGGGTAATTATATTTCTATGCTGTCACTTGAGAGATACCCTTTAGAAAATGTCTTTTAAAAACTCTAAACACTGAAAATAATATGCTTTCCCAATATGTAATTTATAAATAATAATTAACTGTATAGCACATGAAATGAATATGAGACATTATGATCACCCCCATATGATGGCTATATTGCTCCTTTAATGAGCTATCAGAATTCTTCAAAAATGTTATTTTAGAATATTTTGCTTATATATTTGTGGCCCTTTTTTTTTTACTAAACCCTAATCATGCACTTACATTACCTATTTTTACATTTCAGAGATGATCCATTCTCTTTCTTGTACAGACTATCTTTATACTGTATTGCCAGGACCTAATTATCTAGAAGGGAAAATTTATTATATTTGTCTTTATCTTCTTATATTTTATAAAACAATTTTGACCAACTACCTATATTTCCTCCATTTTCCCTTTTATTTCCATTCTGTAATTCTGCTGGATATTTAAGATAACACTTGCACATACTAAAGGTAAGGCCCCAAATCTTAGTGCTTAAAATAATCACAATTTATCACTCACTAATCAAAATGTCAAAATCAGGTTTGTTAATTGTTGCTATTTAGTTGCTAAATCATGTCCAATTCTGTGACACCATGGATTGAAGCACAGCAGTCTTCCTGATCTTTTACACTCTCCCAGAGTTTGCTGAGACTCGTGTTCATGGAGTCAGTGATGCCTTCCAACCATCTCTTCTTCTGTTGCCTCTGCCTCCTCCTGCCCTCAGTCTTTCCTCACATCAGGGTCTTTTTCCAATGAGTCAGCTCTTCACATCAGGTGGTCAAAGTATTGAAGGTTCAGCGTTGGTTCATCCAATTAATATTTAGGGTTGATTTCCTTTACAATTGATTGTTTTTATCTCCTTACTGTCCAAGAGACTCTCAAGAGTCTTCTCCAGAACCACAGTTTGAAAGCATCAATTTTTCAATGCTCAGTCTTCTTTATGGTCTAACTTTCATATCCATTAGTGACTAATGGAAATAGCTTTGACTCTGTGGACCTTTGTCAGTAAACTGATACCTCTTCTTTTTAATATGCTGCCTAGGTTTGTCATAGCTTTTCTTCCAAGGGGTAAGCTTGCTAGTTGGTGATACATTAATTGGTAACTCACATTATAACTCACCACTGTCTTTGATTAAGTCTTCCAAGACCACCCTGCATATGGGTATAAGAGAAGATAGGGCAAAAAGCAGATGGAGGGTTCATTTTTTTAAGAATATATTTTATATACAAGACATTCTACAGAAGATTAAAGAAAAAAAAGTATTTATTACAATGTTTTAAATATCTAACAATGAAAAATAATTTCGTGAATCTGTATTTTCATTCAACATTTCTATTTCTATTGTATTTGGTATAAAACACTATATTCCAAGGCTGATGTGTTTTTAAAGGAGAAAAAGCATAACAATATCCTAATGTGACTATTTGATCACACTTTGGCTGATATAAAATTAAACGTTGCCTTGGAGATAAGCCATGTCATTAAGCCACAGTGGACTTCTCTTTTCAGCAAGTCTGAGTGGGATTTAAATGTTTGCTAGAAATGCAAGGCAAACTTTTGTGGAACTTTCAGAATTGTTGTCTTATATGCTCCCGCACCCCCCTGCCACATTGTCATATGTCCATAATCCATTTCAATATTTACTTATTCCCACTCGTATTGACTTCTTATTTTATTCTTTAACCAAATTTTCGTATGCATGCACAGATTTTATCACCTTCATGTGTATGTTTGTATAATGATAATATTGCCTAGCAAAAGAAGTACAAATGAGATTGCTCTTATGAAATCATCCCAGTTTCCAAAGAAAATTGCCTTACTCTCCTCTGTTCTCACATAGAAATTTATTTATTCTTCAACTATAGAAACAGAGCATGCCACAATCCCTTTCTTGTCCATGAAAGTGTAAGCATCATAGATGGCAAGAAGTTTATTCAAAACTGAGTTCTTATTAGAGGCTAAGAGTGACTGCTAACTATGTATTATTATAGTTAGCTAAATATAAAACTACACAGTGAATTATAAAGCACTATAAAATATTGTAGCATTGCAGTGTAGTCCTATATAAGNTCAGTCTTCTTTATGGTCTAACTTTCATATCCATTAGTGACTAATGGAAATAGCTTTGACTCTGTGGACCTTTGTCAGTAAACTGATACCTCTTCTTTTTAATATGCTGCCTAGGTTTGTCATAGCTTTTCTTCCAAGGGGTAAGCTTGCTAGTTGGTGATACATTAATTGGTAACTCACATTATAACTCACCACTGTCTTTGATTAAGTCTTCCAAGACCACCCTGCATATGGGTATAAGAGAAGATAGGGCAAAAAGCAGATGGAGGGTTCATTTTTTAAGAATATATTTTATATACAAGACATTCTACAGAAGATTAAAGAAAAAAAAGTATTTATTACAATGTTTTAAATATCTAACAATGAAAAATAATTTCGTGAATCTGTATTTTCATTCAACATTTCTATTTCTATTGTATTTGGTATAAAACACTATATTCCAAGGCTGATGTGTTTTTAAAGGAGAAAAAGCATAACAATATCCTAATGTGACTATTTGATCACACTTTGGCTGATATAAAATTAAACGTTGCCTTGGAGATAAGCCATGTCATTAAGCCACAGTGGACTTCTCTTTTCAGCAAGTCTGAGTGGGATTTAAA
Organism: Raphicerus campestris; assembly: GCA_006410735.1. Lineage (NCBI taxonomy): Eukaryota > Metazoa > Chordata > Mammalia > Artiodactyla > Bovidae > Raphicerus > Raphicerus campestris. The sequence continues at coordinate 41,936 of SJYW01036371.1, read as the reverse complement.
CGTTTGCTAGAAATGCAAGGCAAACTTTTGTGGAACTTTCAGAATTGTTGTCTTATATGCTCCCGCACCCCCCTGCCACATTGTTGTATGTCCATAATACATTCCAATATTTACTTATTCCCACTCGTATTGACTTCTTATTTTATTATTTAACCAAATTTTCGTATGCATGCACAGATTTTATCACCTTCATGTGTATGTTTGTATAATGATAATATTGCCTAGCAAAAGAANTTGTCATATGTCCATAATCCATTTCAATATTTACTTATTCCCACTCGTATTGACTTCTTATTTTATTCTTTAACCAAATTTTCGTATGCATGCACAGATTTTATCACCTTCATGTGTATGTTTGTATAATGATAATATTGCCTAGCAAAAGAAGTGTACAAATGAGATTGCTCTTATGAAACCATCCCAGTTTCCAAAGAAAATTGCCTTACTCTCCTCTGTTCTCACATAGAAATTTATTTATTCTTCAACTATAGAAACAGAGCATGCCACAATCCCTTTCTTGTCCATGAAAGTGTAAGCATCATAGATGGCAAGAAGTTTATTCAAAACTGAGTTCTTATTAGAGGCTAAGAGTGACTGCTAACTATGTATTATTATAGTTAGCTAAATATAAAACTACACAGTGAATTATAAAGCACTATAAAATATTGTAGCATTGCAGTGTAGTCCTATATAAGCTTACATTAAGTTTACATATCCACTCTCAGTCTCATTTCCCCCATTGTGAGTAGTAAAAAGCAAAGCAAAACAAAAACAAACACTGAACATATCAAAAATTTCCAAGTTCTTTGATAGAACTTCAGCAAATAAAGTTATCAAATAAGATGTCCATTAGTATAATTATTTAACACTTACTATCTGTATATGGTGGTTATAAATACCTAAATAGGTGTAGCCCTCAGAATTTGGGATGTTTCCCTAGGTCTGGAACAGGATAATCATGTCTTTGGTAAGGTAGACTATTTTTCCATTATTAGCATTTCAGGAATACAGTCTGAAAGGTATTTAGGACTTTAAGCAAAATATCAAANATAAATACCTAAATAGGTGTAGCCCTCAGAATTTGGGATGTTTCCCTAGGTCTGGAACAGGATAATCATGTCTTTGGTAAGGTAGACTATTTTTCCATTATTAGCATTTCAGGAATACAGTCTGAAAGGTATTTAGGACTTTAAGCAAAATATCAAATAAAAGACACTGCACAGAATATGAGTAACTCTGAGTAGTTATCATTTATGCTTTGTAGACTGTACTTTACTGTTAGTTAATTTTGGCATTCAATTCATGTTATCAGATAGCTTTTCACTCATTGTTATAACCATAATCATCCTCACACTAGTTCCTAATAGTAAGAGTATTAAAATAATTAGACAGGAGTAATAAAGAGGGACATAAGCAACAAGTAACATACAAGGGAAATCCCATACACTTAACAGCTGATCTTTCAGCAGAAACTCTGCAATCAAGAAAGATATAATAAGCACTGAAAGGGAAAAATCTACAACCAAGTTTACTGTATCCAGCAAGGATTTCATTCAAAATTGATGGAGAAATAAAAATATTTTCAGACTAGCAAAAGTTAAGAGAATTCAGTACCACCAAACCAGCTTTACAACAAATGTTAAAAGGACTTATTTAATCAAGAAATACAAGAGAAGAAACAGATCTACAAAATCAACCCCAAACAATTAAGAAATTGCTAATAGGGACATATATATCAATGATTAATTTAAATATAAATGGAGTAAATGCTCCAATCGNTTCTTGACTTTTTTTCCTTTCATTTTTGCATTTTCTATTGTCTCTGATTAAATGTATTCTCTCTCTCTCTTTTTTTTTAATACTTTATTCTAAGTTACAATACTGTATTGGTTTTGCCATACATTGACATGAATCAGCCACAGGTGTACACGATCTCCCAATGCTGAAACCCCTCCCACTTCCCACCCCATATCATCTCTCTGGATCATCCTGTGCACCAGCCTCGAACGTCCTGTATCCTATGATTTGGGAGAATGGCATTGAAACAGGTATACTATCATATAAGAAATGAAGTGCCAATCTATGTTAAAAGTATTCTCTACTGAAGTTTTTCTATAGACAGGAGGCACACAGAGGACATGGGGCATGGCAGGTGTTTGTCCTGGGAAGGCTCCATAGCGTTCTGCTCCATTACAAAGCAAGTTAGTTCCTAGTACTGCCCCGTGCCTCTCAGTAGTGCAGTCCCAAAGCATTCCTTTTAGAGGCTTACCTTTGTGAGGAACAGCTTTAATTTCTTTTTTTTTTTCTTATTATTTCTTGACTCAATTCAATGAACAATAGTTGTAAGAATAGTGTGGCCTTTCTAATGGATTCTCATCTGGTGTAGAGATGCTACTATAAATTTTTGAAGCCTGGTAACATGTAGCTCAGAATGTTTACCATGTTTGATAGAATTTCTCACATCTACAAGTTGAGAGAAAACTGGATTAAATCTAGAGCAGCAAATCTAAAACTAGTAAGCCACTATCTCAAAATCTGGGGGAAAAGATTCTCACAACAATAAATTTCACAAGAGTAAATAAGATAACAGTCTATTTATTAACCATTTGGGGGAAAAAAAAAAAAAGCTTTGGGTTTTCCAAGAATAATATCCAAGTTCAAGAGCTGTATTTTCCTCTCATGAAGGATGTCATATGTAAAACCTTATCTATTCCAAAGTATAAAAGTAGCCAATTACTGGAGCTCTGGTCTGCTTGTAACTGTTACAGAAGGTAAGGTAAAGGAAAACAGTGTGCAAGAAACAGGCACACACATACACCCACATACCATCAACTCATAGGCTATTTCTAGCTGAATTAATTTCCATGCTACTATTTTTCATAAACTTTTGCATTTTAAGAAAATAGTTTTGAGAACTAGTAAGTAATGAATAAGATAAAGTCAAATGATTGTCCAGTCAATTCATGACTAATTCATATATGTTTTAGTGGAATTCTTAAAATAAAACACACTTATTTCTAATGATCTTGTTACATTTTATACCAATGAAATTTATTTTTCTTGAGTGTAAGGAATTGTCATATGTCTCCCTGGCAGTAAATGAAGATGAGAACTCTTGGATTGTAGTGACTATATTGACCTCAAGGGTGATGGAAGAAGATACAGATACAGCTTTGCTGTTGGTAGTTACCTTCTTTGTCTGTCCTTATAAAAGGCAAGAAGAGGGTGAAACTGGGGTTTCTTTGATTTTATGTAAAGAAAAAGTAATAGTATCTGGCTATTCCCTCGAACTCTGTTTAGAATAAAGAGAGGAGGAAGTTTTTAACATTCAACACTGTTTTCCAACCTAAAAATATCTGACTATATTTTCTTTTTAAAAAAATATAAAATTGGAGGTTAATTGCTTTACAATATTGTATTGGTTTTCCCAAAAATCAACATGAATCCACCACAGGTATACACGTGTTCCCCATCCTGAACTCTCCTCCCTCTTCCCTCCTCCCTCCCCGAACCATCCCTCTGGGTCATCTCAGTGCACCAGCCCCCAGCATCCTATATCATGCATCATACCTGGACTGGCAATTCATTTCATATATGATATTATACATATTTCAATGCCATTCTCCCATGTCATCCCACCCTCTCCCTCTCCCACAAGTCCAAAAGACTGTTCTATACATCTGTGTTTCTTTTGCTGTTTTGCATACAGGGTTATCATTACCATCTTTCTAAATTCCATATATATACGTTAGTATACTGTATAGAGATACGGGTACCCCGATGTTCACTGCAGCACTGTTTATAATAACCAGGACATGGAAGCAACCTAGATGTCCATCAGCAGATGAATGGATTTGAAAACTGTGGTACATATACACAATGGAGTGTTACTCAGCCATTAAAAAGAATATATTTGAATCAGTTTTAATGAGGTGGGTGAAACTGGAGCCTATTATACAGAGTGAAGTAAGCCAGAAAGAAAAACACCAATACAGTATGCTGATTGTATTGTCTTGTCTCTGGTATATTACTGCTGAGCATAGACTGATTCTGGATAGGAAGGACAATTCACCAAAGCAACTCAGAAACTTTCCAGACTCATACAGTTAAGATAAATGTAAAAGTCTGCCTGCCCCAAGATCAGTTTAAAGATAAGGGACTTAGAAATACTATGGAATCTGAACTAATTAAATGGACACATGAGATTAATTTCTTTAGCAACATTGTTTTCCTGAGGGAGATCTGAAAGTGAAAAAGAAAGTCACTCAGTCCTGTCCAACTCTGTGACCCCATGAACTATACAGTCCATGGAATTCTCCAGGCCAGAATACTGGAGGGGGTAGCTTTTCCCTTCTCCAGGGGATCTTCCCAACACAGGGGTCAAACACAGGTCTCCTGCATTGCAGGTGGTTTCTTTACCAACTAAGCCACAAGGGAAGCCCAAGAATACTGGAGTGTATAGCCTATTCCTTCTCCAGTGGATCTTCCCGGCCCAGGAATTGAAACGGGGTCTCCTGCATTGCAGGTGGATTCTTTACTAACTGAGTTAAGGTGGAAGATCTGAATCAGAGTGTAAAGGCCTGGATGATTGTTTCATGGCAACTGTATTGTTAATTTATACTTCTAGAGTCACATTCCTTATTCTCTCTCCCCCATATACAAGTTGTGCCCAACCTGAATGGATTTGACCTTTTTTTTTTTTTCCCCTTCCCCTACTCTGCTCTGTGTAACAGAGTTTTCTAATCCTCTATTTCCCAGGCAACCCTATAATCTGCTTCTGGAGGGTTTGGACAATGGAAGGACAGGAAGCAAATGATGAAAAAAAAAATGAGAATACTGGTTATCCCCCTATACCTTCTTTTTTGCACTGAGCTGAGCCCAGCATCTCTGTCTTCTGTGGTTTCTGCCCTTTCAAGATGTGTTCATGTGTTTGTAAGTATAGACAGGTTCTGTCTGTTAGCACTGTTTTCTGGTTTGGGTTAAACTTCCTCTTCATTTTTTCCCCTCATAATTGGGATCAGAAATTGTTTCCTGGTGTTTGAGTTTCAGTTTCTCTACAATCTATGCAACCAAATTAAAAGATCTGTGGTTGAAAATACTTGAAGTAGTTTCTCCTACCTTGGTAGTTCTGAATGATTTGAAATGAAGTGATTTATTAGAAGTACAGCCTCATGATTCACTTACTAGGCTCAGGTAAATATATGTAACATATCTCATCATGTCTGTCTTAAAGATCTAGATGACACTGTTTAAAAGCTTTACTGCACTTCTAAGGGAAAGTCCAGTTTTCTCTCTGGGATGTCTTTAAATTTTGGAGGTTATCTTGGTGCAATGACCTCTAGCTCAGAGCTTCATCTCCTACTGAATTATGTAAGCTGATTAACTCTCTCCAAAAAACAGGACATGCCTATGTTTGTACTAACTACTCACAAATGGATCAGCCCTTTCTGTGAACTAGATGCATGTTAAAATTTTCAAAATATTCCAAAGCTGATGTGAAGAAGCCATCAACCATATTATACTTTTCCAGGAAATGCTCTCTTCCCCCCTCACTTCCATTTTTCCCCTTTAGTTTCATTATATATAATTTTCCCCAAATTGCTTCAGTGCATGTCTAATTGGTTTCCCTATATTTCCCCAAGAAATATAATTTAGAAAGTAAAAAATAAAAATATTTTTTCATCTACAACTCAATTTTGGTTTCCAATGAGAAAAAAAAGCAATAATAATATTAATCACTTTGTAATAGCTACACATTTTAGTAAGGAGTTTTGCTTACAAAAAAATGTTCTTTTCCATTTCATATGATTTTTTTGGATTTTTATTTTATTTTGAATAAATTTATTTATTTTAATTGGAAGCTAATTGCTTTACAATATTGAGGTGGTTTTACCATACATTATGTGAATCAGCCATGTGTACATGTGCCCCACATTCTAAATCCCCTCTCACCTCCCTCCCCATCCCATCCTTCAGGGTTGTCCCAGTGCACCAGCTTCGAGTACACTGTTTCATATATTGAACTTGGACTTGTCATCTATTTCATATATGGTAACATACATGTTTCAGTGCTGTTCTCTCAAATCATCCCACCCTCACCTTCCCTTTTGGCAATCTTCTTTTATTTACTTTTTTGGAAACATTCCAGTTTCTCTCCAGTTGAAAACACACATTTTAATAAGTATTTTAATTATTAATATGTTTTGCTTTTGCATCTTTGGAGTCTATGTATTCTATGTCAAGAAAATAATTTTTCTGTTTTCCTAATTATTTTCAAATAAGATGGGTGCTAGAGATTTAGTGTAGAACAATATACATTTTTTAATTTCCAGCTGTTTTAAATTGAATTCATTACTCCATAATAATTTATCCTAAACCACAGAGATTTCACTTTAGTTCAGTCGCTCAGTCTCATGGGGTAGACTCTTTGCTACCCCATGAATCACAGCATGCCAGATCTCCCTGTCCATCACCAACTCCTGAAGTTTACTCAAACTCATGTCCATTGAGTCGGTGATGCCATCCAGCCATTTCATCTTCTGTCATCACCTTCTCCTCCTGCCCTCCATCCCTCACAGCATCATAGTATTTTCCAATGAGTCAACTCTTTGCATGAGGTGACCAAAGCACTGGAGTTTCAGCTTCAGCATCATTCCTTCCAAAGAACACCCAGGACTGATCTCCTTTAGAATGGACTGACTGGATCTCCTTGCGCTCCAAGGGACTCTCAAGAGTCTTCTCCAACACCACAGTTCAAAAGCATCAATTATTTGGCACTCAGCTTTCTTCACTCAATATGCTACTGAAGATCAGTGGAAAAATAACTCCAAAAAGAATGGAGGGATGGAACCAAAGCAAAAACAATACCCAGTTGTTGATGTGACTGGTGATAGAAGCAAGGTCTAATGCTATAAAGAGCAGTATTGCATAGCAACCTGAAATGTTAGGCTCATGAATCAAGGCAAATCGGAAGTGGTCAAATAGGAGATGGCAAGAGTGAATGTCAACATTCTAGGAATCAGAAAACTAAGATGGACTGGAATGCATAAATTTAACTTAGATTGTGTTATATCTACTACTGTGGGCAGGAATTCCTTAGAAGAAATAGAGTAGTCATCATGGTTAACAAAAGAGTCTGAAATGCAGTACTTGGATGCAGTCTCCAAAATGACAGAATGATCTCTGTTCATTTCTAAGGCAAACCATTCAGTGTTTACCTTTGCCCCAACCAGTAATGCTGAAGAAGCTGAAATCGAATGGTTCTATGAAGACCTTCAAGACTCTTTACAAGTAACACCCGAAAAGGATGTCCTTTTCATTATAGAGGACTGAAATGCAAAATTAGGAAGTCAAGAAACATCTAGAGTAACAAGCAAATTTGATCTAAGAATACAGAATGAAGCAGAGCAAAGGCTAATAGAGTTTTGCCAAGAGAACACACTGATCACAGCAAACACCCTCTTCCAACAACACAAGAGAAGACTCTACACATGGACATAACTAGGTGGTGAAAACCAAAATCAGCTTGATTATATTCTATGCAGCCAAAGATGGAGAAGCTCTGCTAATAAACCAGCCTAATGCAAATTGATGCTTTTGAACTTTGGTGTTGGAGAACACCCTTGAGAGTCCCTTGGACTGCAAGGACATTCAACCATTCCCTTCTAAAGGAGATTAGCCCTGGGTGTTATTTGCAAGGAATTATGTTAAAGCTGAAACTCCAATACTTTGGTCACCTCATGAAAAGTGTTACCTCATTGGAAAAGACTCTGATGCTAGGAGGGATTGGGGACAGGAGGAAAAGGGAATGACAGAGGATGAGATGGCTGGATGGCTTCACCGACTCAATGGACATGAGTTCGAGTGAACTCCAGGAGTTGATGATGGACAGGGAGGCTTGGCATGCTGTGATTCATGGGGTCGCAAAGAGTCGGACACGACTGAGCGACTGAACTGAACTGAACTGAACTGAATGAGCTAAATAACATTGGTCTCTTTAAACCTAGTAATGTGTATATGTCAGTTCAGATCCACCATTTTATACCTCCCCATCTTATTCCCTAGTAACTATTTAAAATAGCATAACAGTGTAAATCAACTTATGCCAATATTTTATTTTTAATTAAAGAAACAAATAAACCTAGATTTCAATTTGTGAGGTTGAACATCTATTGTGAAACATATAAACATATAACCTTGTACCTTTCAAGTATCAGAGACAGCATCTGTGCTAAATGGGAGAGCCATATTTTGGCTTCATATACATAAATATATTCAGCTTATGGGTGTATAATAAAGGATTATGCTTTCTGTGTATATTATGACATATATATATATATATATATATATATATATATAT
>SJYW01036371.1:0-23002 GCA_006410735.1 Raphicerus campestris | reverse complement strand
TAAAAAAAAAAAAAAAAAGAAAGAAAGAAAGAAAAGAAAAATATCTAAGTGAATGAGTGTGACTGTGTTTTAACAAAATTTGTTTACAAAACAAGCAGCCCTCTAAATGTGGCCTGTGGGTGGTAGTTTGATGATTCCTACTCATTTAAGTAAAAGAAAGAAAAAAAGAAGACTGTTTGGGGGGCTTTTTATGGAGACAGTGGACAGGGAGATATTTTACAGTGTATACTCCAGGGAGCTAATATATAGTAAGAATAATCTGACACTAATAGGAAGAATACTAGATAATAGAGAGAAAACACAGACTTACATTCAGCTCTAGCACTTACTATCAATGTGACCCTGAATCAGTCACTTAACCTTGTAGTGCCAAGTTTTCTTATTAATGGAATGAAAATAATAAAACCTGTCTCGCCTACCTCTACAGATTACTGGGAAAATTGAATCAAATAATGAGAAGTGAAATGAAAGTGAATTTGAAAACTGTCTGTTGTTCACAAGTATATGATACTTAGAGGCCAGCCCCACCCCCCCCAAAAAAAGATCTATTGTATCAAGTATACTGAACTCTTTTGAAAGTATTTCTTTTATACAATTACAAAATGAAACATAACACATTGCAGAAAGATAAAATGTTACCTTTGTAGCCTATTCCTGCTGAGAAAAGTGAGGAGAGGAAAGTGAACTCATGTGGAATTATTGGAAGGTGTAGGTGAAAAACGAATAGATATATAAAAATCAGAAGAGTAAGTTTTATCATATATAGTTAACAGAAAATATAATTCTAACAATAGTTTGGAGAAAAATTCATTATGTGGTATTGTTAAACTAGCACATCTTTATAAATGCTCATTTATTATATAAAATGCAAGCAATGACTTTTTTATATATAGACATAATTTTCTGGGTTACTTTGATATTTTTCTTTTATTGAATACAGAGCCATTTGGGACCTAGCCTTAGACATCTTCAGTTATGGCCATAAACTCATCCTGATTTCTCAGTTTGCTCTAAAACTCTCAGGAAATTATTTCACTCATCTTGGATTCAGTTTCTTCCTGTGTGGAATGTGGACATTTAATTGCACTTTTTTGTTCATTGCTTAGTCGTTGTCTACCAGCATTTGCTGAAAATCACGTCCACTGAGTAGGTGAGGCCATCAAACCATCTGATCCTCTGTTGTCCCCTTCTTCTCTTTCCCTCAATCTTACCCAGCACCAGGGTCTTTTCCATTGATTTGACTCTTTGCATCAGTTGGCCAAAGTATTGGAGCTTCAGCTTCACCATCAGCCTTTCCAATGAATTTTCAGGGTTAATTTCCTTTAGGACGGACTGATTTTACCTCCTTCCTGCCCAAGAGACTCTCAAAATCTTCTCCAGCACCACAGTTCAAAAGCATCAATTATTCAATGCTCAGCTTCTTTATTGTCCAACTCTCACATCTGCACATGACTACTGGAAAAAACATAGTTTGAATATACAGACCTTTGTTGGCAAAATATGTCTCTGCTTTTTAATATCCTGTCTAGTTTTGTCATTGCTTTTCTTCCAAGGAGCAAGTGTCTTTTAATTCCATGGCTTCAGTAACTGTCTGCAGTGATTTTGAAGCCTGAGTGATAGTTTATAGTAAACTTTGCTTTATATCATCATTTTGTAAGTTGGCAAACATAAATTACCCAAAGCTATGCTGTTTGTAAAAGCAACTTCAGAATGTCTATGTTAATTAGATCAATAAACAAACATCAATACCAGGTATCAATTCACTAGTGAATATCCCCCAGTTCACACAGGCCTGAAATTCATTTCAGTTTAATTTTCTTGAATTGGAATTGTTTGCTTTGCAAGTGCCTAATTCTCTTTAGGCCAATTAAATAGAACTCATTGACCAATTAGCCTTGAGAAACATTGTCCAAGGATTAAGACACACACACTGAGATACACGTAAATCTGGACAGTCAGAAACCTCACAGTTTTCCATTTGAAATTTAAAATGTCTCTTTGCTTCCCCCTCCCCCTTGGCCTGAAGTTCTTTTCTAACAAATTGCTAATGGCTAGAGTCCCAGAGAGAGTGGGTGGTGTATCTCAAGGATATGGTAAAAGCTAACTTCAGGTTTTTTCCCCAACATGTTTCTGTTTCTCAGGCAGGATCACCAAAAAAAGTATTTTAACAAGCCAGTTTTTTTTTTTTTTTCCTAATTGCATGTACAAGAAGAGCCAGTTTTGCAATTTTAAAAAGATTTCATTTTAACCAATTTTCTCCATAGTCTAAGGAATATCATGGCCATTTGGTGTCAAAAATGGTATCTCTCCTTTTTGTAGCCATAGTATTATAGCTAAAATTTGAACCAGAAAGTGTTCAAATTGGCTCTGATGACAGGGGTAGACTGACTGATAAACCACTGCCCCAGCAGCGATTGTGTCTCAGGAGGTGAGGTCTTCTCTTACAGCAAAGAAAGCCTGAATATAAGGGAATTTTTAGGCTCTGGGGATCAAACTCATCCCATTTTTTCCAAGATACACTTCAAGAGGTTGGTCCTGGAATTGTTAGCTCCCACCTATAAGAGAGAAAAGTGTGGTGCTCAGTGCCATGGCTTTTTTCCTGCCAGAGGTGTCCCTCCCTGCTCTAGATGGGGGTGGAGACCAGTCTTCCACCCAAGTTTCCTTCCCTGGCTGGAGTTAACCCAACTCTTACCAGTGCAGGTGTCCCAGTAACGTACCCCTCATGCTACTACTGAGGCAGGGTGGTGATGCANTGGAATTGTTAGCTCACACCTATAAGAGAGAAAAGTGTGGTGCTCAGTGCCATGGCTTTTTTCCTGCCAAAGGTGTCCCTCCCTGCTCTAGATGGGGGTGGAGACCAGTCTTCCACCCAAGTTTCCTTCCCTGGCCGGAGTTAACCCAACTCTTACCAGTGCAGGTGTCCCAGTAACGTACCCCTCATGCTACTACTGAGGCAGGGTGGTGATGCATCAGGGGTAGACCTGATGGCATCCCAGATTGATGTCCAGTTCCCTACCATTAACACCTCGGCTTGATTTTGCCTATTTTTGCAGTGTCACCTGGGGCAGAGCAGAGTAGTCTTCCAGAATGTCTTCCAAGCAAGAGACCACTAGGAGAAANCATCAGGGGTAGACCTGATGGCATCCCAGATTGATGTCCAGTTCCCTACCATTAACACCTCGGCTTGATTTTGCCTATTTTTGCAGTGCCACCTGGGGCAGAGCAGAGTAGTCTTCCAGAATGTCTTCCAAGCAAGAGACCACTAGGAGAAATATCTGTCTTTTACATGCCTCTGCACATTCCTGAGCATATTCCTGACTGCAGTAGAAGTGGTAAGTCCATATCAGACTATGTGATAACAAAGGAGGTGCTGGAGGTGCTGCTCTATGAGGGAAATAATAATAATGATAATACACTTTCCTGTTCATGGAGTGTTAAAGTCAGCCTTTCTATTCCTGTCCAGCAGACTGTATCAAAAGAATATCTAAGGAGTTGAGACAGGAGCCCTCAGAGGACTTTTTCTGGTCTGTTAAAAGCTGGTGCCTCCATGGAAACAAGCCCACTGCATTTCCAATCTGCCCAAACATGGGGTTGCTCCAATCTACAACCTCAGGAAATCCACACTCACCAGCAATACTTCTATCCATATAATCCAGAGGCATTGCTGTGACAAAACCTTGCCTCTAGGTCTCTGGGATCAGGATGGTGATTTCCAGCCTGATAAATGTCCCTGGAGCTAGAGCTCCAGCTAGCTCCCNTCCTGGTCTTGTTCTTGTTGACTGTATAGAGCTTTTCCATATTAGGCTGCAAAGAATATAAATTAAGGTGGAACAATATTCTTCTCACCTAGCTGCTGAAAATACATTTAAAAATGCCTCAAGGCTGTGAGAATTTTGCCCAGACTGTTTTCCATACCATTCATCCTGGGATGACATCAGCACAGGATTATCCAGAAGAAACAGGTTAGCTCAGATCTCAAGGCTGTGGAAGTTTTTACTCAGAGCTTTTCTCATAACATACATCCAAATCTCAAAATAAATAAATAAATAAAACCATATTTCCTTGAACAAGAGATACTGTTGCCTATAAGGCCTGTTTGTATAAGGCAACAGACTGTGAAAAAGAAAGAATGTTTACCTCTTCCTTAAAGGGGTCTTAGGCTTGAACTCCTTATCAACTTGCCCTAGTAAACTTTCTCATAAGAAAACAAAATATCTCACTGTTTTCACTTTTTACCCTTCTATTTTCCATGAAGTGGTGGAACTGGATGCCATAATCTTAGTTTTCTGAAGGTTGTTTTAAGACTTTTTCACTGTCCTCTTTCTCCTTCATCAAGAGGNTTCTCATAAGAAAACAAAATATCTCACTGTTTTCACTTTTTACCCTTCTATTTTCCATGAAGTGGTGGAACTGGATGCCATAATCTTAGTTTTCTGAAGGTTGTTTTAAGACTTTTTCACTGTCCTCTTTCTCCTTCATCAAGAGGTTCTTTTTTGCTTTCTGACATTAGGTTGGTGTCTCTGCATCTGAGGTTATGGATATTTCTCCCAGCAATCTTTATTCCAACTTGTGCTTCATCTAGCCCAGCATTTCTCATGATGTACTCTGTATATAACTTAAATAAGCATGGTGCTGGTTAACAGTCTTGATGTACTCCTTTCCCAATTTTGAAACAGTCTGTTGTTCCATGTTCAGTTCTTCCATCCTCCAAATTCATTGTGAAATTCAATATTTTTCTCATATATAATTTTGCTAAATAAATGTTGCATTAGATTTTTAGATTTTTTTCCAGTTATATATTGGCCAAAACAATAGAATGAAAGACTTACAAGATCTTTGTTTGAATATAAAAAGCAGAGATGCAGTCTATTAAGAAAATGTTAATAAAATAATGTTCTATTAGGTTTAGCTGTATATTTTCCCTGCCTTCCCTAGAAAGAAATTTGAAGTTCCTACCAGTCTCGATATCTAACAAAAGCCCAGGCACTCTCAGTGATGTGTTGGTCTCTGAATGAAATCTGGATGTTAATTCCCTTGATTAGAGATCAATGATACACATTCCTTACCAAATAGTGAATGGTGAAGAAGACACAGGAAAACCACCATGAATGCATGAAATAAAAACAGAAGACATAAAGGTCATTGGTCAGAAGCAACTGCAGTATCCAGGTGTGCTGAAGTTGTGAGGGGCCCCTTAAACTGGGTCTCATGTGTTTCCTTGATCAGAACCAGACTCCGTTTCTTGGTATTAGCATCCACATACATTTTTCTTCATGTTTTAGATTTGACTTCAGGGAGTTCCTTTTTTGTTTGTTTGTTTTGTTTTATTTTTTATCCTTCCTGACTACATAAGAACAGAGGATATGAAAATTTGCTTTCTTTTGAGTTTGTGCAGGTTTTAATTTTTTTAACCTTTTTCACATTTTCAGAAAATTTGGGTTATTGTAATTCTCAAATAATCACAGAGATTCAGAGAGGTAGACGTTTTATGGAACAACCCCCTTAATGACATATCTTAAAAAAAAAAAGATAAATGTGTTTAATTATTTATCCCTTGTATTTATTTGTGGTTGTTCTNGAGATTCAGAGAGGTAGACGTTTTATGGAACAACCCCCTTAATGACATATCTTAAAAAAAAAAGATAAATGTATTTAATTATTTATCTCTTGTATTTATTTGTGGTTGTTCTGGTCCTTCATTGCTGCATGCAAGCCTTCTCTAGTTGTGGAGAAAGGGAGTACTCTTCTTTGCAGTGAATGGGCTTCTCACTGTATTGCCTTCTACTGTTGCAGAGCACAGGTTCTAGGCAAACAGATTTCAGTGCTCAACAGCATACGGGCTCAGTAGTTGTGGCCCATGGCTTACTTGCTCTGTAGCATGTGAGATCTTCCCGCACCAGGGATCAAACCCATGGATCCTGAACTGGCCAGTGGATTCTNCTGGTCCTTCATTGCTGCATGCAAGCCTTCTCTAGTTGTGGAGAAAGGGAGTACTCTTCTTTGCAGTGAATGGGCTTCTCATTGTATTGCCTTCTACTGTTGCAGAGCACAGGTTCTAGGCAAACAGATTTCAGTCCTCAACAGCATGCGGGCTCAGTAGTTGTGGCCCATGGCTTACTTGCTCTGTAGCATGTGAGACCTTCCTGCACCAGGGATCAAACCCATGGATCCTGAACTGGCCAGTGGATTCTTAACCACTGTCCTACCACAGAATACCTAATTTTTTTTCATGATTCCAAGAAAATATTACAACTTTTTTTTTTTTAATGATTCAATATGTAGCTAATCTTGTTCTTACTATTATTGTTCACTCCACCTTTAGGCTGAGATACATGTTATTGTATCTTACATATGTAATTTTCTGAATTACCCTTTTCCCACTGTGGCTAACTCCTGTTCTCATCACTCCATTCCTGTTCTGCATCATTAATTTAATCCATATTAAGGTCTATGTATCCCTGGCCTGTGGCAGCTTTAAATAAATATTGAATTTCTCTGGACAGAGGTTCCATTCTACCCCTGAGTCAAGCACATGGGTAGTGGATTAAGATTCTGATTATTTATTCTCTCTCTTCCCACATGGAGTCTTACTCTTGGGTAGATCCCTGTGAATCCCACAGGACATTGATTAGGCTTTTGAACATTCTAGACCTTCAAGTAACATGAGACTACTGGAAGCATATAGGAGATAACAACAACAACAACAACAACAAAACAAAAATAAAAAGAAAGGAGTATGATCTGGCCTTAGAATACATCCCAACTGTAGGCAGTGACACTGCTTTAATTTCAAAAGTGCAACAATGTCTGAACCAGAAATAGGAATCCCAAAAGGATTAGATTACTCGTTAACCTGAACAGCAAATAGTAGAACCAGAAAACAACAGCAAATAGTAGAACCAGAAAACTGTTGTTAGATCTTGGACCACAAAATCTCCCAGAATTAAGCAACTTGTCTATAAATGTCTTGAATCACAGTTTCTGAAAGTACAAAAAGTGGACATGAGATGACACACGTGAAATCCCCTTGGTACAGCCAGGTATTGCACAAGCCTTGGTGACTTTGAAAATGGTTGCTAACTGGACACCCAACTGTTATGTGGAAGCTGTGTTTGACAAGTCTATAATAAAGGGACTCAAATAATAATTTTAAGACATTCTCAAGAAAGTTCAATAAACATCATTTTTATAACTGACACATATTATTATCTTTGCAAATGATTATTTCAATGTAGAATTCTACGTACAATTTTAAATAGACAATAACCACATTTAACTTTAAGGACTATATTATGAACTTTCTTTTAGGGAAAGTCTTCTTGTTTAATGATTTTAGAGTTAGATGGAAATGACTGTCAGCAGAATTTCCAATTTAAGAAAAAATGAAAATAGATTCAACTAATTAATGATGTAAATTCTTATCTAGCATATAAGCAATTGCATTTAAACTTCAGGAACTTACATCAAACTCTTTAAATTGGATTTAAACAGTCAACTTAAAAATGTGACATATTTATGTCCTAATTATGTGAGAATATTTACAACTTCTTTTGCTTAAAATATATGGTAGTATATTAACATATTCACACCAGAGTTGTCCTTATTTAACTAAGAAAAGTCACAGAATTAAACATGTTTCTCTTGTTTCATTGAAATTATCTGACAGAAAGCAAGCAAAAGGAGCAAAAGTGTGTATTTCTGAATNTTGATGTCCTAATTATGTGATAATATTTACAACTTCTTTTGCTTAAAAAATATGGTAGTATATTAACATATTCACACCAGAGTTGTCCTTATTTAACTAAGAAAAGTCACGGAATCAAACATGTTTCTCTTGTTTCACTGAAATTATCTGACAGAAAGCAAGCAAAAGGGGCAAAAGTGTGTAATTCTGAATTTTCCATTATGACTGTGTTAGTTTCCTGTTTCTTCCACAAGAAATCACCACAGATTTAGTGACATAAAATGACACATTTCTTATCCTACAGCTTTAGTAAGGTCTGAAGTTAGATGGGCCCAAACTCTCTTTCAGTCTGCCAGGATTAAAGCCAGGGTTTTGGCAGGAGGGTTTCTTTCCCTGGGACATCTGTTCCCCTGTTCATTCAGATTGCAGCCAACTTCAATCCACTGTGCTATGAAACTGAGGACTTTCTTTTCTGACTGCTTGTAGGTGAGGTCGCTCTTGGTTTCTGGGGCTGCCTAAATTCCTTGACTCATGACCCATTGCCTATTTAAAACATAAGGTTAAAACCGTCTCAGGCTTGAGCCTCTCCTCCTCCCTTTTTCCCATGGCATATTTTTACTTTATTTAGAATGTTTTAAGGGCTTAAGTAATTAAATAGTGGGCTTCCCTGGTAGCTCAGTTAGTAAAGAATATGCCTGTAATGCAGGAGACCTGGTTCGATTCCTGGGTCAAGAAGATCCCCTGGAGAAGGAATAGGCTACCCACTCCAGCATTCTTGGCCTTCCCTGGTGGCTCAGACAGCAAAGTATCTGCTTGCAATGTGGAAGACCTGTATTCAAACCCCAGGTTGAGAAGATTCCCTGGAGAAGGGTGTGGCGACCCACTCCAGTATTCNGGAGACCTGGTTCGATTCCTGGGTCAAGAAGATCCCCTGGAGAAGGGATAGGCTACCCACTCCAGCATCCTTGGCCTTCCCTGGTGGCTCAGACAGCAAAGTATCTGCCTGCAATGTGGAAGACCTGTATTCAAATCCCAGGTTGAGAAGATTCCCTGGAGAAGGGTGTGGCGACCCACTCCAGTATTCTTTTCTGGAGAATCCCCATGGACAGAGGAGCCTGGTGGGCTACAGTCCATGAGGTTACAAAGAGTTGGACAGCACTGAGCAATCAAGCACACACAGTGGTTAAATGGTACCATGTAGACAATTCATGATAATCTTACCGTCTTCAGGTCCAAACCCTTAATCACATATATAAATTTTATTTGCCACATAAGGTAACATTCACAGTGTAACATATTTATCACATCAGGAGGTGAAGATTAAGAAAACCAACTCCTGACTATCCCAATATTTATCACCCTATAATACAAAGTCTGGACTTAAAACACGCTACACTTACTGACAGAAATGCTCAGAGAAACTCTCATTGCTCTTGCATGAGTTTGAGATATCTACATACCTTCTATGTCTGACATCATAACTTTTAAAAGAATATTTTCTTTANATAAGGTAACATTCACAGTGTAACATATTTATCACATCAGGAGGTGAAGATTAAGAAAACCAACTCCTGACTATCCCAATACATATCACCCTATAATACAAAGTCTGGACTTAAAACATGCTACACTTACTGACAGAAATGCTCAGAGAAACTCTCATTGCTCTTGCACGAGTTTGAGATATCTACATACCTTCTATGTCTGATATCATAACTTTTAAAAGAATATTTTCTTTAGTTCCTAAACTGTACTATGAGGTATTGAATTAGATATTAATTTTATTTTGATATATTTTCCTATTATAATATCTACCTATAATATCATTCATTTATCTCACTCATTTATCTATAATTACTATCTTAAAAGTAGCAAGCATCAATTATAGACTGTAGTACATTCTTCCAAGTTTTTACGCTATTGCTTCCTGGTCCATATAAACTTATGTTCAAGAAAGGTGAATTATGTTTATTGATACAAGAAATTCACAAGGATATTAGCCATCCTTTGTCCCATTCTATTTTAAAAGTAAACTGAATGCATTATTCATTGTTCAATGAATGTCTACTATGTACTAGGCATATTTTCAGAAATCCACATATGTTACTTTTTAATTCACAGATAATTGCACATTTGGTTAACTGTGAATCGATTCAAGAATCTAAATTGATTAAGTGTATTTAATTAGATACCTGTTTGGCACCNGAATGTCTACTATGTACTAGGCATATTTTCAGAAATCCACATATGTTACTTTTAATTCACAGATAATTGCACATTTGGTTAACTATGAATTGATTCAAGAATCTAAATTGATTAAGTGTATTTAATTAGATACCTGTTTGGCACCAAAATGCCTTCTCCCTCCAATTATTCTTTAAAATAAATTTATTGAATGCCTATCATGTGTGAGACTCACTTCTGGTTTCATCAGCTCTATACTAAGAAAACATAAATATGACTTTATCAAAGTCATGCCTGTCTGTTATGTTCAAAGACAAATGGATTCATTCCAACTAGCTGTTGAAAAAGCACCCAAGTTATTTTGAGGTATAGAGGCATCTAAAATATCTGCATTAAATTGTGAGGTGACTGGTTTCAAGGTACAAACATCAACTTACACATAAGAGACTTAAACATTAAGGTGATTAATTTTCAAGTAGTAATACAAATACAAACGATTTCTTATATTGGTTCCTCCTTGACAATGACTCAGCCAGACTTTGTCCTTTTGCCTGTTCTCATGAAAACAGAAGAGCAAATGCAGCTATATTGTCAGAGAGGGATTGTAGATGATCAGCTACACCAGTTCCTGGACCCAGCACTCAGGTGGTACTCCTGTCCAGTTTTGTAGTAAACCTCATCCCACAGCCAAAGTGTTAGAACAGAACTGTTATTTCTAACTGGTAAGAAAATTCATTAAGTAGTTTCATTTCAAACTGCAACAGAAGCTTGAGAGTCTACTAAAGAACATATTTTCTTCTGTGTATTTTAATCTATCAAATATATGTTCACCTTAATATGAATAGGTATATAACACAATTACTAATATTAAAATAACATGAATGCATTTGCTTTGCTTTTGGATTCTCACACTGAAATTTTTATTTGTAGTTTATTCTTTACCTTGAAAGTACTGAAAACCATGCAATGATTTAGAAATAAATGAAATCCTTTTTGGCCAAAAGATAAATAAAAAAGCAAATGTATTGGCAATAAGTTGGGACTACATTTCTCATCAAACTGCTACCTGCATATTATTAACATATTTCATAAATATTTGGAAATTTGATAAGGAAAATTATATTTCATAATTAACTTACTTCTTGTTTCCTTATTAATGATGTTAAACATATTTTCACATACTATTCAGCTTTTCTATATCTTCTCTTATGAACAAATAGTTCATTATATTTTCATATTTTCTCATTGGATCATTTTTATTTTTATCATCATCTCTGTTTTTTTAATACAATAATTTATTGCCTTGTAATATGATTTTAGTAAATAGTCATACTTAATTTGCATGCCTTTAATTTCATTTACATTTTAATACATATTAAAGTTAAATTTTTAAATGCTTAAAAATGTGTATTCTCCTTCCCAGCTAACTCATGATGTCAATAAGTCTAAAACTATCTTACAGTGCACTTCTCTTCAATAGAATAATTCAAATCAGGCATCCTAAATATTCATTTTTAGCATTTCAAGGAAAGATAAATCTGACATCACTGTCTCATAAAACTTTTGTATAGAACTGAAATAAGTAAAAATAATCATTGAAATAATGCATATATTTGGGGATTTAAATGCAGCTCCTATCACTATTTTTATCACATAACAATTTATAATAGGTGATGCTCATAAGAACAACTGAATATAACAGCAAAAGTTATTTTGAAATCTAAAAATGAAGAAAGTAATATAAAAGCTAACATATTCAAGATAATTTTAGTTTTCACCTTAATTACAAGTAACTTATTGCAGGATGAATGTATTCCGTGTGACCTGTATAAATGGAGGGAAAACAAAGTCAAAATGAATTTCTGATCTGCAAAGACACTCTCTGCTTCCAACCATTAAAAAGAAAACAACAGATCCAGCTAACCACTGGGAAGATGTAAAATGTAGCCCAGACAGTGTCGCCTAGAAGAACACTGATTCCACCTCATTCTCATGTCAACGTAGACATCCCTTTACTGTGGATATAAACCTTAAAAGCTGTTTAGTTACGGTTATAGTTCTCTTTCTCTCTTCTGCCTGGAGGCTTAGGAACTGCTTGCTTTCTTTATGTCCCTTCTATAACTTGCAACAATATTTGCCACAAGAGGAGGAAAATGACAGCATAACTGCAGCTTGAAAATATCTGGTGAGTCAGTCAGCTTCAGTCTCACAGTGCTGTCGTGATCTGTATTTTGGTGACTCATAATATTAAAATTCAGAAAAGGAGACACACTAAGAAAATATTTTAAAATGAAAATTTTAAATAATAGACTACAATCTTGATATGAATTGCTAACCTTATCTAATTTAAATTCAGGTTTCTTAAGCATTCCCCCACAACCACCAAAGGAGGTGTGCTAGGAAAAATTTTTTTTTAATTTTATTTTTACTTTAGTTTACTCTAGAATACCATATTGGTTCTGCCATATACATGACATGAATCCGCCACAGGTATATATGAGCTCCCAATCCTGCATCCCCCTACCACTTCCCACCCCATATCATTTCTCTGGATCATCCCTGTGCACCAGCCCCAAGCATCCTGTATCCTGTATCAAACATAGGCTGGCACTTCATTTCTTACATGATAATATACATGTTTCAATGCCATTCAAGAACAAATATTAAAAGCAGCAAGGGAAAAACAACAAATAACATACAAGGGGATTCCCATAAGGATAACTGCAGATCTTTCAATAGGAACTCTTCAGGCTAGGAGGGAATGGCAAGACATACTTAAAGTGATGAAAGAAAATAATCTACAGCCCAGATTACTATACCCAGCAAGGATCTCATTCAAATATGAAGGAGAAATAAAAAGCTTTATAGACAAGCAAAAACTGAGAGAATTCAGCACCAGCAAACCAGCTCTCCAACAAATTCTACAGGAAAACTTCTTCAAAATAATAACAAACAGTTTTGTCTTAATTCTGCCTTCTTTTTATTGATGTTTAAATGATTTGTGATGTTTCAGGTAAACAGTCTGTCATATATATATGTATGTATGTATGTCATATATACATGTATATATATATGACTGAAGAATATTTCTCAGATTATTTTCTATTATAGGTTATAACAAGATATCCTTGTTTTTTGTTTATTTAATATATAGTGACATGTATCTGTCAGTTCCAAACTCCTAACTCATCCCCTCTTTCCTGTTAGAGAACCATAATTTTGTATGGTTGTGAGTCTGTACCTTTTCAAATTAGAGTATTATCCAGCTATATACCCAGAGGTGGGATTGCTGTATCATATGGTAACTCTATTTTTAGATTTCTACATTCTTAATGTTATTAGGAAGCTGAATTTTCAGTTTAGTACAGTTCAGTTGTTTAGTCGTGTCCGACTCTTTGAGACCCCATGAATCGCAGCATGCCAGGCCTCCCTCTCCATCACCGTCTCCTGGAGTTCACTCAATCTCACGTACATCGAGTTCATGATGCCATCCAGCCATCTCATCCTCTGTTGTCCCCTTTTGCTCCTGCCCCCAATCACTCCCAGTAATCAGAGTCTTTTCCAGTGAGTCAACTCTTCGCATGAGGTGGCCAAAGTACTTGAGTTTCAGCTTTAGCATCACTCCTTCCAAGGAATATCCAGGGCTGATCTCCTTTAGAATATACTGATTGGATCTCCTTGCAGTCCAAGGGACTCTCAAGGGTCTTTTCCAACACCATAGTTCAAAAGCATCAATTCTTCAGTGTTCAGCTTTCTTCACAGTCCAACTCTCACATCCATACATGACCACTGGAAAAACCATAACCTTGACTAAGTGGACCTTTGTTGGGAAAGTAATATCTCTGCTTTTGTATATGCTATCTAGGTTGGTCATACCTTTTCTTCCAAGGAGTAAGTGTCGTTTAATTTCATGGCTACAGTGACCATCTGCAGTGATTTTGAAGTCCAAAAAGACAAAGTCTGACACTATTTCCATTGTTTCCCCATCTATTTCCCATGAAGTGATGGGACCAGATGCCATGATCTTTGTTTTCTGAATGTTGAGCTTTAAGCCAACTGTTTCACTCTCCTCTTTCACTTTTATCAAGAGGCTTTTTAGTTCCTCTTCAATTTCTGCCGTAAGGATGGAGTCATCTGGATATCTGAAGTTATTGATATTTCTCCCAGCAATCTTGATTCCAGTTTGTGCTTCTTACAGCCCAGTGTTTCTCATGAGGTACTCTGCATATAAGTTAAATTACCAGGGTGACAATATACAGCCTTGACATACTCCTTTTCTGATTTGGAACCAGTGTGTTGTTCCATGTCCAGTTTTAACTGTTGCTTCCTGACCTACATACAGGTTTCTCAAGAGGCAGGTGAGGTGGTCTGGTATTTCCATCTCTTTCAGAATTTTCCACAGTTTATTGTGATCTGCACAGTCAAAAGCTTTGGAATAGTCAATAAAGCAGAAATATATGTTTTTCTGGAACTCTTTTGCTTTTTCAATGACCCAGAACATGTTGGCAATTTGATCTCTGGTTCCTCTGCCTTTTCTAAAACCAGCTTGAACATCTGGAAGTTCACGGTTCACATATTGCTGAAGCCTGGCTTGGAGAATTTTGAGCATGACTTTACTAGCATGTGAGATGAGTGCAATTGTGCGGTAGTTTGAGCATTCTTTGGCATTGCCTTTCTTTGGGATTGGAATGAAAACTGATCTTTTCCAGTCCTGTGGCCACTGCTGAGTTTTCCAAATTTTAAATCACTCATAAAAAATTTAATGGGTTCATTCATTAAATTCTTAACATATTATTAGTCTGGTCAATTAATATTAAATACATCCAAAATCACTGCAGATGGTGATTGCAGCCATGAAATTAAAATACACTTACTTCTTGGAAGGAAAGTTATGATCAACCTAGACAGCATATTAAAAAACAGAGATATCACTTTGCCAACAAAGGTCTATCTAGTCAAGGTTATGGTTTTTCCAGTGGTCATGTATGGATGTGAGAGTTGGACTGTGAAGAAAGCTGAGCACCAAAGAATTGATGCTTTTGAACTGTGGTTTTGGAGAAGACTCTTGAGAGTCCCTTGGACTGCAAAGAGATCCAACCAGTGCATCGTAAAGAGATCAGTCCTGGGTGTTCCTTGGAAGGACTGATGCTGAAGCTGAAACTCCAATACTGGTCACCTCATGTGAAGAGCTGACTCATTGGAAAAGACTCTGATGCTTGGAGGAACTGCGGGCAGGAGGAGAAGGGGACAACAGAAGATGAGATGGCTTGATGACATCACCGACTTGATGCACGTGAGTTTGGGTAAGCTCTGGGAGTTAATGATGGACATGGAGGCTTGGTATGCTACGATTCATGGGGTTGCAAAGAGTCGGACACAACTGAGAGACTGAACTGAATTGAACTTGAACAGGTTAAAAGTAAAAGTTTTTCTGTTTCTCCAAGCCAACATTTTGGTTTGATGTTCAATATTTATTTATTTGTTTTAGTTGGAAAGCTACCAATTTATTTAGTCCATAACAATAGTACGAAAGTGAAGCAAATTGCAATAATGAAAACAACATATATATTCAATTTCCTATGACTGCAAAGACTAAAACAACTTTTTTTTTCTTTTGCAAATAAAGTTTATTCTACCTGAAAAAAAATTCAAGGAAAGCATCACTTAAAGGATAATTTTTTATCCATCAACCTTAACTCTTATCCACTTTATATCTGCCAGCTTAAATCAGGACCTCTACTCAGTGTTCTGTGGTTACATAAATGGGAAGGAAACCCAGGGTGAGGGGATGTATGCATGCATATAGATGTCTTACTTTGCTGTACAGTAGAAACTAGCACAGTACTGTAAAGCAATTATATCCTAATAAATATTAATGAAAGTAAAAGCAAAAGCAAAAGACACCATTGATGACATTCTTTCAATACTACCAATATTGGAGAAGGAAATGGCAACCGACTCCTGTATTCTTGCTTGGAAACTTCCAAGGACAGAGGATCCTGATGGGCTACAGTCCTTGGGGTTGCAGAGACGCAGATTGGACTGATCTCTCATGCAAACACTACAGATAAAACAACTATTGCTTCACCTTCAGAACAAAAGGAAAAGCAACTCTTGCCTTCAGGAAATAAGTATTGATGAATTGTAAAAGTGAGAAAAAAAACACTGAACTTTTCTCTACAGGCAAATTAGATTTAAGGTTCATGTTCAATATTTATTGATACTCAATAAATATCTGTCAACTAGAGAGTTGACAACATTAGAGTTACTCAGAATCACCTAAACTAAAGGTCAAATCATATGCAAAATTTTCTCTTTCCATCAAAATAATCCTAATATTAAAAATAATTTCTTATAACTGTATATATTTAGGCTTTTGTTTTTGTACATGCTCAATACTAAATTATTTTAAATAGACAAGTTAAATAAATGTAATTATTTATTTATTTATTTTTAAATGAAGACATTTGTTGAAACATAGAGGCAAATAATGCCTCTGACTCTTGGCAAAATTAGTTTCAAAATTGGTTTAACTTGTAGCTTTATTATTTGAAGCAAACAAGTCTGATTAACACATCAGTTGCCTTAAATAGAGCTCCAATTATTTGCAAGAGTAATGAATTTCTAGATATGAATAAATTATTCAGAAGACCAAAACATCAGAATAAATTAGTGAATGAACTCAGAGAATAGAAACACTTCACATGACTATTATCACTAGAAAAATTGCTGTTGCATTATAAAAACAAAAAACATGCAGGATAAATGCAGAATAAACTGTGACTTCTTAAATTAGATATTAATCTTTTATTACAGTATGATACAATTTCATGAAAGTATTTAAAAATAAAAAAAAGATCTTATAAGTAAACCTTTAATACTTGATGCTATTCTAGATATTGTCTTTTTTAAATCAAAAGAATTTATGTGAAATTAATTTCTATTCATAGTATGTTACAACATTTTTCTTTAAGTAACCATATCTGGGAATTCTTACAGAGATGACTTAGGGTATAAATAGGTTTTTAAAAATAAGTGAATACACCTGACCTATGAGAAATGTAATTAAAAAAAAAAAAGAAAGTGGAAAAAAAAATGTAAATATCATCATTGTCTCCTTTGTGTTTGCCTGCTCAGTTGAGTTCACCTCTTTTGTGACCCCATGGACTGTAGTTCACCAGGCTCCTCTGTCCCTGGGATTTTTCAGGCAAGAATACTGAACTTGGTTACCATTTCCTTTTCCAGGGAATTTTCTCAACCAAGGGATCAAACCCGTATCTCCTGTGTCTCTTGCATTGCAGGCAGATTCTTTACCTGCTGAGACATCGGATCTTCCTACAATGTCATCATTATTATTCCCCAAATAGTAAAAAATACAGCAGAGAAAACACTGATTAACTTTCTGTTTACATGCATAATGCTGTTTATACACACACACACACACACACACACACACACACACACACACATATATACACATTTTCTGTAAATATTTAATCAGAGTTTTGAATATTAAAACTGGAATAAATTATTTTTCTCAGTAAAAGTGAAAGTCACTCAGTCATGTCCAACTCTCTGAGACCCCATGGACTATACAGTCCTTGGAATTTTCCAGACCAGAATACTGGAGTGGGCAGCCTTTCCCTTCTCAAGGGGATCTTCCCAGCCCAGGGATGGAACCCAAGTCTCCTGCATTGCAGGTGGATTCTTTATCAGCTGAACTATCAGGGAAGCCCGTTTATTTGTTATCCTCAGTTCATTTAAACTAGTCAATATTCATTTAACATCTAATACTTGCTAGTATTCTGCAAGAGATAAAAACTAGAAAATAACTTCAATTTTATTTCAACATATTAGTCAATAATGTAGAGATGAAATTAAAATGAAGAACCAATGTGTTTTACAGCACTTATTTTTAAGCAATTAATTGAATTCAATGATACAAACTACTTGCAATCTAGTTACTACATTTTCAAGATTATGAAATAACCAGTAAAATGATTATTTAGAGTTTTGCTTATGATTCTGCACAGTAGAGAGGGATCTAGTATATGTGAGTAAAGAACAATGTGTTTCTTCTCTCTTTTCTCTCTTTCAAGGATGCATGCCTGTGTGTGCATATGCATAATTGTGTAAAATCTTGCTGGATAAACTTTAAAGACTAGTACAGAATGCTTAAAGATTTTTAAATTGTATGCAAGTGGCATATGAATTGCTGATAATATTTTATTAACCATTTTGCCACTAACAGTTGATGACAGATCAAAAACAAACACTGTTTTATTTGCTAGAATTGATGCAATCAATTTCTAATCACATAAATGCTTTTCTTCTCAAAAAGAGCAAACCTCAGTTGCATTTGGAGTACACCCAGTTCATTTTTATGCATTTCATTACAGATGCACACGTGTGCTGAGGCAACTAATGATCCTCTATGCAGAATGTGGATTCCTACGGCTTTGGGTGAATCATTACAATCACTGGACTTCATCTACCTCATATGATTTGCTAATACAAGTAATTCTAGATGTTTTCACAGGTATAGATGCTGCAAGGTTGCAAGCTTTTCTAGAATTGTTTTTTTTTTTTTTTTAATGCATTGTCATTTTCACCATTAGTTCAGTTCGGTCGCTAAGTCCTGTCCGACTGTTTGCCACCCCATGGGCTGGAGCACGCCAGGCTTCCCTGTCCAGGAGCTTACTCAAACTCATGTCCATTGAGTCAGTAATGACACCCAACCATCTCATCCTCTGTTATCCCCTTCTCTTCCCACCTTCAATCATTCCCAGCATCAGGGTCTTTTCATTTTCACTGAATATACAGCATTAAAAGAACGGAGTCTTTGACTCCAGGCAAGAAGCTTCATTAATTAGACTGGAATTTGATTTTTACATAGTCCTGTGTATTTAAGTGAAGTTGTAGCCAGAACAATTTTTTTGCTTTGTAGTCTAACTTTTTAGCTTCTAAAAAGTTTTTAGAGTACATATTTTCAAAAACATGTCATAAGACACAGTTAGGTAATATTACAGATAATGATTAAAATTGAAGATAATCTCTGTGAGATAAACCTAAAATCAATGGAAATTGAAATAAGAAAATATTTTAAAACGTCTCAACTTATGGGACCGACACTTTGGTAATAAATGAATTTGCTCTAATTATGGGCACCAAGTTATCTTTAGTGACTAAATTATTGTTTGTAGTTTTCTAAGTCAGAAAAGTCTGTGTAAGTTACTGACTCCATTAATTTAGATTCCTTTATTTCATAGTCTAATGAAATAAACCATAATACATCTAAACAAACATCAAAAATTATATTTGAAGATATGAAAGTACAAAATGAGATTACAAGTGGAAATATATCATGTGTTAGGTGGGAGCAAGGTAGTGATTTTTTCAATCATTTTATCAGTATCTGTATAAAAATAATAAGTATTTAACTGACAAACAAAAGTGCCAGGATCCTTACTTTCTGTTGCTCATATGACTTAAAGTCAAACAAAGTTTTCTCATTATTTTATAGGATCAATATTCTACTATCCTAAATCTTGCAAACCTATTTTACTTGAACAGACTTAAATAAATTCTGTTTGACTAGCAGTCATATCATTTACTTGAATTCCTGCCAATATTCACACACAGAATCTTCTTGACTTTAGTTCTTTCTCACTTTCCTGCTTAAAAATGATTTCACTAAGCTGCACCAGAGTTAAAATAATGTTTCAAATGTAAATTTCCAACATCATGGATTTTTCTCCCTTTAAAAATACTTATAATCACCATAGCAAAGGATTAATTATTGACAAGATCGCTTGAAAAATATTCTTGAAAAAAATTCACCTACATCTCCTGCCCCATCCTTTGAGAAGTTATCTTATTAAATAATGAAATGAATTAATTCAACAAATGTATTAATTCTAATACTTTGAACATTTATTGCATGCCACATGCTGCTGATTTATTATATTTACACTTCAAAAACCTTAATCAATATCTTATATGCACTATTATACTCAGAATAAAAGCAAGAAAATGAAAATTATTAGAGAGAGAAGTAAATGGCTGAAAAGTTAATATGCTCAAAGTTATCTCCGCTCCTAAACCAAGCTGCTTCTGGATATAGTTCATTTAAGGAGAGGAACAGATGTTTGTGCTTCCCTGGTGATGCAGATGGTAAAGAATCCACCTACAATATGGGAGACCCAGATTCGATTCCTGGGTCCGGAAGATCCCCTGCAGTATTGTTGCCTGGAAAATTACATTGACAGAGGAGCCTCGCAGGCTACGGTCCATTGGATCGCAAAGCATTGCTGCGGCTGCTGTCAAGTCACTTTAGTCGTGTCCGACTCTCTGTGACCCCTTAGACGGCAGCCCACCAGGCTCCCCGTTCCCTGGGATTCTCCAGGCAAGAACACTGGAGTGGGTTGCCATTTCCTTCTCCAATGCATGAAAGTGAAAAGTGAAAGTGAAGTCACTCAGTGGGGTCCTACTTTTAGCGACCCCATGGACTGCAGCTTACCAGGCTCCTCCGTCCATGGGATTTTTCCAGGCAAGATTACTGGAGTGAGTTGCCATTGCCTTCTCCGAGCGCAGAGTTGGACACGACTAAAAGTAACTTAGCATGCAGGCAGGGAAGTTTAGAAGTAAATAACTTGAAGTTTTAAGGTTGTTATTTATTTTACATATTTATCCTGTTCATACAGTATAACACAATAAAAAATCCTCATCTATCTCTGATATTTTTCATAAAAACTGGTGAACTTTTCTTCTAAGAAGAAAATGTTATGTGAGTAAATAATTTCAAAGAGAAAGAATAAAATGAACATGCTCTTTCCTATAAATAGGAAAGAGCAGTTTTTAAATTTATATGAGATTGTTTGTATATCTTGGAGAAGGAAATGGCAACCCACTCCAGTGTTCTTGCCTGGAGATTTCCAGGGATATGGTAGCCTGGTGGGCTGCCGTCTATGGGGTCACACAAAGTCGGACACGACTGAAGTGACTTAGTAGTAGCAGCAGCACTTGCATATCTTAAGTCCTAAGAAATAATACATAAGAATAAAGATTAATCACTTTCTATAATATAATATATGAAAAACTATCCATGATTAATTCTGCAAAGCTAATTGATTATGTAATACCATAATCCACAATACATTTTAATTAAATGACATTAACATTTCATATTCTGGGGTATACAATTGTTCCCTCGTTAACTCACCATTTCAATCATTTAAATTACAGTGTTTTTTTTTTCAGGGCTCAGAAATTTATTTATGTGAAACACTTGTTATACTAAACAGTTATTAAATAAAATTAAGATTATAACTTAAAGGGATCAATTTAGTCAGTTCATGATAAATTTAGTATATTTGTCTGATTTTCCTTTGAGCAGTGATCAGCTAGATAGATCATACAAGAATCTGAATCAGTATCAAGGAAATTTAATTCATCAGATTTCAAGAGCTCTAGATTATTTTTTTATTAAAATAGAGTTATCTAACACACACATATATAGTACATATATGTAATCATGTATGACCATTCCATGAATATGAAGTATATGTACATGTACACATCCACACAGATATATACATAATCATGCACACATGGTTTAAGGAATATTCAAATGATTTTGTTTATCTTGAGGCACTTAGTTGCAATTTTTTTACCAGATTGTATTTGCTGTGTGCTTAGTCAGTCAGTCATGTCTGACTCTTTGTGATCCCATGAACTGTAGCCCACCTGGCTCTTCTGTCCATGGAGAATCTCCAGGCAAGAATACTGGAGTGGGTTGCCATGTCCTTCTCTCAACCCAAGGATCAAACCCAGGACTCCTGTGTTGCAGGCAGATTCTTTACAGCTTCAGCAACCAGGGAAGCCATAAGACTGTATTTAGCTGTTTATAAATCTGGAAAGATATACCTAAATAATTTGATATATTTTATACCAATGAGAGTATTTATTTTTGAGCTTATCAGTGAAATTATTAAAATAATTAGCTTAGACAGGGCTTTTGTCAAGTGTTTTATTTATGACTACAAGGTTTCCTGCATCACTAGAAGGAATTAATAAATGTAACAAATATAAAGGAAATGCTTAGTTTGCATTTGTTTAGATTATNGAGTATTTATTTTTGAGCTTATCAGTGAAATTATTAAAATAATTAGCTTAGACAGGGCTTTTGTCAAGTGTTTTATTTATGACTACAAGGTTTCCTGCATCACTAGAAGGAATTAATAATAAATTTAACAAATATAAAGGAAATGCTTAGTTTGCATTTGTTTAGATTATATAATTATTTTCATTGGTTTCCTTGGTGGCTCAGAAGATAAAGAATCTGCCTGCAATGCAGGAAACCTGAGTTCTTTTAATAAATTTCATGACCATCGTTTGTTCTTGGTTTCACCTTAGAAACACTTGGTTAGTTTTCAAAATACTGATGAGCAGCAACACCCTAAGTAACTCAGAATTGCTGGGTGTTAGGTCCATATATTGATATTTTTAGAGGTCTATGGGAAATTTCTGTGTGCAGCCAATGTGGAGAGACACTGCTCTGGAGCAACAGGAGTCCGTGATAAATTGATAAGTCCATGCTCTCACAATCTCATACATTTAAACAGGGAATTTCAACAGATCAATCAATGTAATTTTTACAATAAATTCAATCCAATGCTGAATCTTTTAAAGCAGTATTTCCTGCTTGCTCTGACTTAAGACTTAAAGGAATTTCCCAATATGAACAAAAATGAATATAAAACTTAAAATGAGAAACTTAGTAAACAATCTTCCTAACACATGTGTGTTAGAATAAATAATTAGAAATGCAGCTTAAATGAATATGTTTTCAAATAATCCATATAATGCTTTCTGTACAAAGAGTTTCATCAAAACTGGTAGAAAATGTTCTGCTTAAAGTGTTAAATTGCAATTACATAGAAGATGAACTTATGTATGCTGAATATTCTCCATTCTTGATCATAATAAGTGAAGGAGATACATAAAGATAAAGAGAAACCAAGAACAGAAGCCTTTTTTTGGGGGGTGGGGGGTGGGGGGAATGCATACCAAATGAACAAACTGCGGAAAAATTGCATTTAAGCGGGAAAAAAAATCTTGACTTTTTGGGGGAGT
>SJYW01036368.1:0-58794 GCA_006410735.1 Raphicerus campestris | reverse complement strand
TTTCACTGAAGCCTACACTGGAACAGACTGGAACTCCTAGGAAGGTACTCTGTTGGCCCATCTCCTTGGGCTCTTATAAACTAAGGGTCACTCATGATCATGGGGCCATTCTGGGCCCACACTTGTGTGGCACTGTAGGATTAGGGCAAAGCACAGAGGAACTGGGGAAAAAGCAAAAGGTTTAGGCAGTAGTTTTTTTCGTTTTTGTTGTTTGTTTCTAGTTGAGTGTAAGGTTAGTGAGCAGAGCCAATCTCTTTAACTGGAGACTAAGAATCACACGCTGATGAGGGATAAGAATGAATAGGAGAATCTTATATTCTTCATTCTGCANTAGTTTTTTTCGTTTTTGTTGTTTGTTTCTAGTTGAGTGTAAGGTTAGTGAGCAGAGCCAATCTCTTTAACTGGAGACTAAGAATCACACGCTGATGAGGGATAAGAATGAATAGGAGAATCTTATATTCTTCATTCTGCAATGGGATGATAGCAGCAGCACTAGGTGGGAGAGAGTCTTGGCAGCTCACACTAGTTGTGGCAGCTGGTGGGAGAAGGGTTGGGTACAACCCCAAAGCTACACAGAGCAGTTAGTCCATAGGTGCCAGAAGGCCTTGGCAGCTCAGAGCAGCAGAGAGCCATGACTCCTGGACTGTGGAGTCCTCAGGCAGAGAACCATGATAAAAGAGCTTGGGCAACCAAACAGTGGCTAGCACACGCTGCAGAGGCATTGCCATGGCAGGGAATGGTTGGACCATCCAGTGGGCAGAGGTCCCTGGCTGATTGGTTGGGCCATATATAGGACAGAAGGCCGTGGGAAAGAAATTGGGCAAGAAAAAGGCCATGGTAGAGGGCCCTGGCAGGGCCTGAGGCTGCTTTTTCCAACTCTTGGGTATTGGGAAGTTCACAGTAGGTACAGCCTATAACTTCCACGCCTTTGTGGTAGCTCTGCCTAGTCCAGTCTTCCACCTGGGAGCTGTTTTTGTCTTCTGTGCATTGAGTGATGATCACTAGTGTGTATGTTTATTCCGGTTCTCTGTTTTGGCTCCACACATTGCTCTCCATGAAGATTGCCTGTGTCACTGATAACAGTGGCTTTCAAAAAATATTTTATTTTCTGATTATCAGAGTAATGTATAGTTGTTGTAGAACATTTGGGAAAAAGAAAAAAGTATGAAGAATAAAATAAGAATGTACTTTAAAGAAAAAATGTTAATATCTTTGTATTTATTGTCTTCTTTTCAACGTTGGGCATCATTTCTAATATCTTGCTGTTATGAATTATACTGCAGTGTACACTGTGATATATAAACATTGTCAAATTATTCTCTGAAAAGGTTGTATCAGTTTTCACTCTGACTGAAATGCTCATTTTCCTGAATCCTAATCAGTAATGGTTATTTTAAGAAAATATTGCCATATGACTTCTCATTATTATTTTACTTTACCTTTATTTCATCATCAGGGAGGTTGAACATCTCTTCATAGATTTATAGTCCTTTATTCTTTTTCTTTGTAAATTAGCTATTAAGATCATTTGCCTATTTTTTTCCTGTTAGTGTGTTCCTCATTTTCTTACTGATTTTACAAGAGCCCTTCATGTATTAAGGATATTAACTTATTGTTTTTAACACTTTATCATGTATTGTATTGCTGTGGACTTATTTTTTAATTTGATGTGTTATACTACATTGCCATTATTCTTATTTCTTGATGCTCAAACTGTCCCAGTTTGGTCTGTAGTTATCCTGTCAAGCCAGCTCCTGTATTCTTTTTTCTTTTACTTTCTATTTTGAAATACTTGAGATAATTTCTGGGTTAAAACAGGAAAGTTATGAAATAGAATGAAGAATACCTGTATCCCCTTTACTCAGAGTCCCAGATGTTAGCATTTTATCACATTTGCTTTATTATTTCTCTCCACCTATATGCATATTATTTTTTTTTTCTGAACCATTTGGGGGTCAATTGCAGAAATGATGCACATTTACCCCTAAATTCTTCAGTATGTATTTCCCCAAATACCAGGACGTTTAACTTCAGGATAGTGATCAAATTCAGGAAATCAACACTGTTACACTGTTATCTAATCTATAAACTTTATTTGACTTCCAGTTGTCCTGATAATGTCCTTTATAGCAAAAAGGAAAAAAAATGGCTTTCTAGCCTTAATCTGTGATGTTAATTGCAGATGTTTTCTCCTATTTTGTCATTTGACTTTGTTTATTGTGATTTTTTTCTTTGCAAAATTTTTATTTTTAAATTTTTATGTGTTCATATGTTTAAATGATCTTATGGTAACATTGACTTTTTAGGGATGTACAGTCGTATGAGAATTTTTTTTAATACTTGGATAGATTTGTGTTATCACCCTCACAATTAGGATGAAGGATAATTCCATCATCCCCCAAACTCCCTCATGCTATCCCTGTATAGTCTGTCCTCTAGTTGCTGGAGAAGGCAATGGCACCCTACTCCAGTACTCTTGCCTGGAGAATCCCATGGATGGAAGAGCCTGGTAGGCTGCAGTCCATGGGGTCGCTGAGAGTCAGACATGACTGAGCAACTTCACTTTCACTTTTCACTTTCATGCATTGGAGAAGGAAATGGCAACCCACTCCAGTGTTCTTGCCTGGAGAATCCCAGGGATGGCGGAGCCTGGTGGGCTGCCACCCATCCACATTCTCTTCTAATACTTGTATGGTTTCAATTTTATGCATTGAAATCTCTGATCCATTTAGAGTTATTCTGATGTGTAGTGTGAGATATGGACCCAATTTCATATTTTTTCAAATGGCTATCTAGTTGTCCCAACAGCATTTATTTAAAACTCCGTATTTTCCCCCAGCGAATTGGTGTGTCACCCTTATACAGAAGTATTAACTGGGGAGGTGATTTTGATATCTTTATAATGTTGAGTCATCTTATGCAAGAAAAAGAGGTGTCTTTATATTTATTGAAAACTGTGTTTGTGTCTTTCAGTAGTTTTTAAGAGTTTTCTTTGCGTAGACCTTGTACATTGCTTGTTGTTAAATTTATTTCTAAGTATTTTATCTTTTTGTTGCTGTTACAAATGGGGCTCCTCTTTCCTTATATCTTATGATTATTGTTTATAAGAGGATGGTTTATTTTTGTTGTCTTTATATCCTGTTATTCTACAGATTTGTTATATTGTTTGTTTTTATCATTATTTATCATTGCTTCTCTTGGGTTTTCTGTATATATCATCACATATAATCTTCATACAGAGATAGCTTTACTTTTTCATTTTTTAATTAATTTAAAAAATGAGAGTATAGTTGATTTACAGTGTTGTATTAGTTTCTGCTGTGTAGCAAAATGAGTCAGTTATACATACACATATATTTACTCTTTTTTAAATATCTGTTTTCTCCTAATTGCATGGGCCAATACCTACAATATTAAATAGTGTTAAATAGCTGAATACCATAGTTGAATCATTTCTAGTGTTTTCTTTTAAGATGCTAGATTTTGGGCTGAGGTATATGTATGTGATCATGTTATAACATTTCCATCAGTTACTATTGTATTTTTATGACTGTAGTTTTAAATTTATGAAGCTTTAACTTTTCTGGAATTAATTTTTATATAATGAGTAAGGTAGAATTTTTTCTATTTTCTTTTCCATTAAATTATGTCTTTATTAATTTTTACCCACCTTCCTTAGATTTACTCTCTCCCACTCCCCCGTGGCTTGTGGGATCTTAGTTCCCTGACCAGGGTTTGAACCTGGACCCTGGTGGTGAAAGCACCAAGTCCTGACCACTGTGGCTGCCAAGGAATTCCCCTTTCCTTTTTAACAATAAAATTCTTTAATGTCACAGATTTTCCTGAGTGTGGTTTTAGCCACATCCTGAAAGTTTTGGTGGGCTTCCCTAGTAGCTCAGATGGTAAAGCATCTGCCTGCAATGCAGGAGACCTGGGTTCAATCCCTGGTTCGGGAAGATCCCCTGGAGAAGGAAATGGCAACCCACTCCAGTATTCTTGCCTGGAGAATTCCAAGGACAGAGGAGCCTGGTGGACTATAGTGCATGGTGTCGCAAAGAGTCAGACAAGACTGAGCGACTAATACACAGACACTAAGTTTTGGTACATATTCCCATTTTTGTTGTTTTCTAAATATTCTACCATGATTTCTTTATTTTATTTCACTTTCTCTTTCATCCAGTAGTTAGCCTGGAGAATAGGTTTCAAGTTCTAGTTAGGGCATTTTTTGTTTTGAAATTATTGTTCCCAGCTGTTTCACATTATGATTGGAGAACATGGTCTGTGCTGTTTTTGGAGATGATTGAGGTTTACTTTGAGATCTAGTCTACAGTCAGTTTTAATATGTGTTTCATGGATTCTTGAGAAGAAACTCTTTGTACAATCAAATATATCTGTATATCTACTAGTCTGATGTTAATATTTTTAACAATGTAATTGTTATATTATTAAGTATACATTTATTTGTAGTTATATAATTTTATATTAATTCCTCTGACTTACTTTTCTCAGTTTTATGTGTTATGAACTCAAAGTGGTATGTTAAAATCTCTAATAACTTTCACTCTTAGTTGCTCTTTATATTTTTATTTAAAATTTTGGATGTGTTAATTTATGTATAAAATTTCCTGACTTATGTAGTAGGACCTTTTTCTGTGTAAAAGAGCCCTCTTCGTCACATTTAAATGTTTTTTTTGGCTGGCCTTGAATTCACCTTTGATCTTAATACTACCACCCATTTTTTAAATTAGATGTTCTTGATATATCTTTTTCTAACTTTTAATTTTTAACCTTTCTTTGTCATCTTGTTCTCAGTGTGTCTCCTGTACCGATTATATTATTTGAATTTTGTTTTGTCATCCAATCTGAAAGTTTTTACATTTTAAATCAATAGTGTNAGATGAACACTTTAACTAAAGTGAAGCTGATTAATGAGCTGAATGAGCGTGAGGTCCAACTGGGGGTGGCGGAGAAGGTGTCTTGGCACAGCGAGTACAAGGACAGAGCTTGGATCTTCCTGGGGGGACTTCCTTATGAACTGACTGAAGGGGACATCATTTGTGTGTTCTCACAATACGGGGAGATTGTTAACATTAATCTGGTCCGGGACAAGAAGACTGGGAAATCCAAAGGATTCTGTTTCCTCTGCTATGAAGACCAGAGGAGCACAATTCTGGCTGTTGACAATTTTAATGGGATCAAGGTGAGTATGCTTACTGAGCAGAACTTTTCCACTGTGTAGGGTTTCAGTTTCATTTCCCAGCTGATGACTACAGGCCTAAGGGCAGTACTGGTCAGCTGGGTTGCAGAGGCGTGGGGACATACTGACTGGGAAATGACCCCAGGAAATAGTTCCGTTGGCTCATGACCCTGTCAATATGTGTCTCTTTTCCCCATCTCTTAGCAAGCTATGTCCTCAGGAGCATAGGTACCATGACCCCCCACTCCCCTTCATCTTGCACCCAACAAGGCATCTGTTTTTCACCTTTTTTTCCTCACACTCCACTCTCATTTCTGCTGTATTAGAGAGCAAAGAGACTAGCAAACACTGCTGTTTCATGCTGTTCTGTATCAGGGAATTTGGGGTTCTATCATGGTTTTGTGGCCGAGGACCTAGCCATGTATGTCTCTCATATGTCTCCATTGACTTAGCAGTACTGGGCCCTGAAAATTCTCTAGTTAAAATCTGATGACAAAGTCTATGAAAGTAACTCATTCTGAAGGTTTCTGTCCTCTATTCTCTCTCCTCCACCCTTGTAAGTGAGACAGGGTGAGTGATGACATGAGAGTGAGACACGGAAAGGGGATGGGGTAAGTCAGGGCTATCTGTGCTCCACATGCTCCCTGTGTTCACNCTGTCCTCTATTCTCTCTCCTCCACCCTTGTAAGTGAGACAGGGTGAGTGATGACATGAGAGTGAGACACGGAAAGGGGATGGGGTAAGTCAGGGCTATCTGTGCTCCACATGCTCCCTGTGCTCACTTAGGAAAAGCACTGCCATTGAATGAGCATTGTCACAGGTTGGAGGGGTGACTCTTGACTTGGAGAATTTGTCACTGATTGCACCAGCAGTGAAAGGAAGTCACCATAAAAGGTGACTTTATTCCACCTTTTATGGTGGGATGGGATAGGTGAAAGTACTCAGTCTTAGGGGTAAGAGTAAAAACTTGCTCTTGAATGGAATAGTGAAAGCCAGACATTGCACGTTTCTGATGGCATTGCCTATAGAGTAAGTCTGTATCTGCCCGAATGTTTTTAAGTGAGGGTTTAATTTTTTGTTATTCACCTGGAGAGTTGTGATTCACAGTGATAGTATCAGCATGAGCCAGTGGTTCCAGTATGGTTGGGGTGGAGCAAGGAGTGAGGGCTTAAGAGAAAAGAAAGTAGTCCTTTCTAGATTTCTTACCCTCTCCCAGCTATTGTTCTGCTTTGGCCTCATCCAGTTGTGTAGAGAAGGCAGCTGTAGTGTTGAGCTGAATTTTAGGAATTCCCTTTAGCTTCCAGGCTTTTTCACAGTGTATTTCACTGTAAATTCATGTTTGTGCATCTAAACTTTTGCAGTTTTCCATGCTGCTTATGCTTTGGGGCAGTATTTCCCAGGCTCTTTTCACTTCATGGCACACTTATAACATGGAGATATTTATATAGAACTCTGGGATAAACTGATGAGGCTCCCAGGATCTCCAGCTGCCCCAAGCTCTACCTGACTGCCCCCAGGGTTGAGCGAATGTGTAGGGATGTGTGCTGTGACACATCAGTTGAGCAGGTCTGCTTTTGAGATTTTCTGAGAAACAGAATTAGCAAGAGGGTAATGGGAACGGTTCAAACCATGGATTTCTGCAGCTGGGTTCAAATAGATAGAAGGCTGTGTTTGGTAGCAAATAGTTAGCTATCTGCTAAAGCATTGCCTGTCTGTCTTAGATCAAAGGAAGAACTATCCGAGTGGATCATGTGTCTAACTATCGACTTCCTGAGGACTCAGAAGAAATGGATGAGGTGACCAGAGAGCTGCAGGAGAGGGGCTGTGGGACTCATACTCCTCCACCAAGTTCATCTGAGGGCTCTGAAGATGACAAACCCACCAAAAAACACAAAAAAGGTAAATGGTTAAGGCCTATGAGAAGATTCTGGGTAAGCTTAATGTTTGCTCTTCTTAGCCTTCACTGAGAGTTGGTAGTCAGTTCTCAAATGTGAAGGGGGCAGGTGTGGGGAACCTTACTTTAACTGGGAAAGAAGTATCAGCAGAAGACTAATGGCTGTGGGCTAAATTCTGGCCACCAAAATGCATATGTTGAAGTCCTAACCCTCTGGTACCTAACAATGTGACTGGAGGTAGTGTCTTTAGAGAGAGAATTAAGAGCTGGAGTTGCCTTTATACAGCAACCTGACATATTAAGGGTGACAGACATCCAGCTTGGATTCTTGGAGGCACTTTTCTAGAAGTAGAGAGCGTGAGTGTTTCACGCTGCTGCCAACATGCTTTCCTTTTATATATCCTCCATCTTTTCCATCTTTTTCTTACTGATTGTGCCCCTCTTTTCTTCCAGACAAAAAGGAAAAAAAGAAAAAAAAGAAAGACAAGGAGAAGACTGGCCAGGAGGTACAGGCAGAGCAGCCAGCCTCCTCTTCATTGCCCAGAAACAAGATGATAAAGGAGAAGGATGACCCTGGCTCTAAAAAGCACAGTGGCAAGCACTCAGAGAAGGCAGAGAAGGGTCAGAAGTCAGAGTCCAGGGAGGTGCGGAAGTCCCACCCCAGTTCCCCTGAGGTCAGGACGACCTGCCACGGTGGAACGGAGGACCGAGAGAGGGAGCCAAGAAAGGAGAATTCCAAGCATGAACACAAGTCATCAAGCAGGAGGGAAGAGCGAGAGGATAAGCACAGGGAGAGAGACAGGGGTCGAAGCTCAGACATACATTCCAGATGGCATGACAGGCGCTCTGAGGGGCGGCATGACAGGCGCTCTGAGGGGCGTAGTCACAGGAGTAGAAGTAGGAGCCGAGATAAATCCCACCTGCACAAAAAGTCCCGGCACTCCCAGGACCCGGAGTCCTCTAATCCCAGGGAGCGCAGGCATCACTGATGCCGCAGCCTGTTCAGCTATTCAGCATGGTAGAATTAAAAATGAACTGTATTTTTCAAATACAATGAAATTCAGTTATTCTTTTACTGTATTTACATGTAAAGTCTCTGAGAATGAATTCTTTTGATCCCTTGAGTATAATAATCATCAAGAGAGCTGTAGTTTTTAACAGCTAAATGTCCTGGATTTTTGAGCAGAATCCATTGTCCCTGGGAATATACTTGGTACTTTTGGTACTTACCAGAGCATGTACTTAAATCTGGGCTCATAAATATGGCCGTTGAATTCATGACCCCGATTTATGATGAAATGGCCAGGAAGGGGAAATACCAGACAGTTCTAGAATTCCAGTCTTTGTGCTACATGTTAAGACCCTTTCCAGTTGGCAGCTATAATCATTGAGCAGAGCAGTGTGGCTTAACCAGGTTCAGACAGGTTGCTATGAATGTGATAAGGATTCTTAACATCAGCCTGCTCCTTCCTTATTTTTGCCTACCTGCCTCCTGTTTTTTGAAACTGTAGACATCTTTTTTTCAATTCTGCTGTTTTTGTTTTGGTTGATAGTCTACATTTGTTTCTTTATAACTTATTTATTTTATTGAGAAGAAATTCACATGAAATGAACCATTTAAAAATTATTTTTAATTTAAGGATAATTGCTTTACAGAATTCTGTTTTCTGTCAAACATCAGCATGAATCAGCCATAGGTGTACATATGTCCCCTCCCTCTTGAGCCTCCTATCTCCCTCCCCATCCCAACCCTCTAAGTTGATACAGAGCCCCTGTTTGAGTTCCCTGAGACACTCTGCTCGTGTCCATCATGCTAGTTGGGTAGTAACTAATGAAGGCCCCTGCACCTGGCTGAGTCATTGTGTCTGCCTGATGGTTCAGTGCCTCTTCCATAACAGATGTTTTCTGGTGGTGGTTAACATATGATGCAGAAATCTTTATACTTTACATGCTCTCATGTGTCAGTCCACGGCCTTTGCATCAGATCGCCTTGTTTCTGATCTTCCAGCCCTTTTTCTTTCAGGCTTCCAACTGGATGGTCAAGCCATTGGCCACTTCCAGGAGTCTTACATATTCAATAAACGGTCTCACTTTGGGCCACTTTTTCCACACCAAGTCAAGTGCCCTGCTTGTTGTTCCATCCACTGGAAAAATGTTCCTTCTCCCCCATGAATGTATCTGCTGTTACATAGATACCACTCATCTTCATTTTGTACTTAGATATTGAATGCTGGCCCATATGTAAACTGGCTCAAGCTGTTTCCTCCTTCTGCTGGTCATACAGGCATCCCCATATGGCCATAGGTGCAGAGTTACCATAGAGCCTACCACTCTCTGCATTATTCAGGTGTTTAACAGCAGCACTGATCTATTGCATCTCCATGGAATATGTATTTGATTTATGTATCAATTAGGGTCTTTTCAGAGAATCAGGGTATATATATATGTATGTATATATATATCTACATATGTCATATATATCTTGCATCCAGTATTCAAATGTCTGGCTATTCTTGCCCCAGTGTACATACACCCAAATGAATGGCTTTAGGTCTCTTCATTAGTTA
The DNA here is from genome assembly GCA_006410735.1 of Raphicerus campestris. Taxonomy (NCBI): domain Eukaryota; kingdom Metazoa; phylum Chordata; class Mammalia; order Artiodactyla; family Bovidae; genus Raphicerus; species Raphicerus campestris. The sequence goes on along the minus strand of SJYW01036368.1, from coordinate 49,136 downwards.
GTGCTGGGAGAAGCATTACATGGCATTGTCTTTTCTTCTAGGGGCCCAGCTACCTCTTCTAGATCTGAGGATGGGCTGATGTGTGGAAATTGAGCAAGCAATTTGGACTTTTTATTGGGGAGAACCTCCCTTGGCCCCCTGTTTCTCCACTTTTGCCTTTTTCAGCTTGTAGATCTTGAGTGATAACACTTGGTGGCTCTCTGTATTGCTTCTAGGGACACCATGGTCCATTTGTGCCATTTCTATGAGTCCATGTGGATGAAGCCCACTTGGCTGCCCTTCTGACCTTGAGGTTGGCTTTAGTATTTGTGTCTTCCTGGCTTCTGGTGGATAAGGACCACTCAGTTCAGTTCAGTTCAGTTACTCAGTCATGTCCGACTCTTTGCAACCCCATGGACTGAAGCACACCAGGCTTCCCCGTTTATCACCAACTGGAGCTTGCTCAAACTCATGTCCATCGAGTCAGTGATGCCATCCAACCAGCTCATCCTCTGTTGCCCCCTTCTCCTGCCATCAATCTTTTCCAGCATCAAGGGGCTTTTCTAATGAGTCAGCTCTTTGCATCAGGTGGCCACAGTATTGGAGCCTCAGCTTCAGCATCAGTCCTTCCAATACTATTCAGAATTGATTTCCTTTAAGATTGACTGGTTTTCCAACCATATAAAGTCATGTGGCCCTGACTGCAGCAAAGCGACCTGCCATATGTTAAATATTGAGTATTTAATCTCCCTGGAGTTCTGCAACTCTTACGGCTTCTTTGTTGCTCTGCTGCATCCACTCCTCCACTTCAGGAAATGAGGACCTCTTTGGAAGCTCGCTGGAGGCCCTCTGGCTCTCATACATACTCTACTTACTAATGGTCATCNTATAGTGCATGGGGTCGCAAAGAGTCGGACAAGACTGTGTCCGACTGCGATCAACACACACACACACTAAGTTTTGGTATATATTCCCATTTTTGTTGTTTTCTAAATAGTCTACCATGATTTCTTTATTTTATTTCACTTTCTCTTTCATCCAGTAGTTAGCCTGGAGAATAGGTTTCAAGTTCTAGTTAGGGCATTTTTTGTTTTGAAATTATTGTTCCCAGCTGTTTCACATTATGATTGGAGAACATGATCTGTGCTGTTTTTGGAGATGATTGAGGTTTACTTTGAGATCTAGTCTACAGTCAGTTTTAATATGTGTTTCATGGATTCTTGAGAAGAAACTCTTTGTACAATCGAATATATCTGTATATCTACTAGTCTGATGTTAATATTTTTAACAATGTAATTGTTATATTATTAAGTATATGTTTATTTGTAGTTATGTAATTTTATATTAATTCCTCTGGCTTACTTTTCTAAATTCTATGTGTTATGAACTCAAAGTGGTGTGTTAAAATCTCTAATAACTTTAACTCTTTGTTGCTGTTTATATTTTTAATTAAAATTTTGGATGTGTTAATTTATGTATAAAATTTCATGACATATATTAGGACCTTTTTCTGTGTAAAAGAGCCCTCTTAGTCACATTTAAATGTCTTTTTTTTGGTTGGCCTTGAATTCATCTTTGATCTTAATACTACCACCCATTTTTTAAATTAGGTGTTCTTGATATATCTTTTTCTAACTTTTAATTTTTAACCTTTCTTTGTCGTCTTGTTCTCAGTGTGTCTCCTGTACAGATTATATTATTTGAATTTTGTTTTGTCATCCAATCTGAAAGTTTTTGCATTTTAAATCAGTAGTGTCTTACTCTTTTATAAATTAAATAGATATGAGGAGATTGTTAACATTAATCTGGTCCAGGACAAGAAGACTGGGAAAGCCAAAGGATTCTGTTTCCTTGGGATATGAAGACCAGAGGAGCACAATTCTGGCTGTTGACAATTTTAATGGGTTCAAGGTGAGTATGCTTACTGAGCAGAACTTTTCCATTGTGTAGGGTTTCAGTTTCATTTCCCAGCTGATGACTGCAGGCTCAAGGGCAGTACTGGTCAGCTGGGTTGCAGAGGCGTGGGAACATACTGACTGGGAAATGACCCCAGGAAATAATTCCATTGGCTCATGACCCTGTCAACATGCATTTCTTTTCCCCATCTCTTAGCAAGCTATGTCCTCAGGAGCAAGGTACCATGACTCCCCTTCATCTTGCACCCAACCAGGTATCTGTTTTTCACCTTTTCTTCCTCACACTCCACTCTCATTTCTGCTGTATTGGAGAGCAAAGAGACTAGCAAACATTGCTGTTTCATGCTGTCCTGTATCAGGGAATTTGGTGTTCTATCATGGTTTCGTGGCTGAGAACCTAGCCATGTATGTCTCTCATATGTCTCCATTGACTTAGCAGTACTGGGCCCTGAAAATTCTCTAGTTAAAATCTGATGACAAATTCTATGAAAGTACCTCATTCTGAAGGTTTCTGTCTTCTATTCTCTCTCCTCCACCCTTGTAAGTGAGACAGGGTGAGTGATGACATGAGAGTGAGACACGGAAAGGGGATGGGGCAAGTCAGGGCTATCTGTGCTCCACATGCTCCCTGTGCTCATTTAGGAAAAGCACTGCCATTGAATGAGCATTGTCACAGGTTGGAGGGGTGACTCTTGACTTGGAGAATTTGTCACTGATTGCACCAGCAATGAAAGGAAGTCATCATAAAAGGTGACTTTATTCCACCTTTTATGGTGAAATGGGATAGGTGAAAGTACTCAGGCTTAGGGGTAAGAGTAAAAACTGCTCTTGAATGGAACAGTAAAAGCCAGACATTTCACATTTCTGATGGCATTGCCTATAGAATAAGACTGTATCTGCCCAAATGTTTTTGTTTTAAGTGAGGGTTTAACTTTTTGTTGTTCACCTGGAGAGTTGTGATTTGCAGTGATAGTATTAGCATGAGCCAGTGGTTCCAGTATGGTCGGGGTGGAGTAAGGAGTGAGGGCTTAAGAGAAAAGAAAGTAATCCTTTCTAGATTCCTTACCCTCTCCCAGCTATTGTTCTGCTTTGGCCTCATCCAGTTGTATTGAGAAAGCAGCTGTAGTGTTGAGCTGAATTTTAGGAATTCCCTTTAGCTTTCAGGCTTTTTCACAGTGTGTTTCACTGTAAATTAATGTTACAGATCGAAGGTAATTCATGTTTCTACATCTAAACTTTTGCAGTTTTCCATGCTGTTTATGCTTTGGGGCAGTACTTCCCAGGCTCTTTTCATTTCATGGCACACTTATAACATGGAACTATTTATATAGAACTCTGGGATAAACTAATGAGGCTTCCAGGATCTCCAGCTGCCCCAGGCTCTACCTGACTGTCCCCAGGGTTGAGCGAATATGTGGGGTTGTGTGCTGTGACACATCAGTTGAGCAGGTCTGCTTTTGAGATTTTCTGAGAAACAGAATTAGCATTGCCTGTCTGTCTTAGATCAAAGGAAGAACTATCCGAGTGGATTGTGTATCTGACTATTGACTTCCTGAGGACTCAGAAGAAATGGATGAGGTGACCAGAGAACTGCAGGAGAGGGGCTTTGGGACTCATACTCCTCCACCAAGTTCATCTGAGGGCTCTGAAGATGTCAAACCCACCAAAAAAACACAAGGTAAATGGTTAAGGCCTATGAGAAGATTCTGGGTAAGCTTAATGTTTGCTCTTCTTAGCCTTCACTGAGAGTTGGTAATCAGTTCTCAAGTGTGAAGGGGGCAGGTGTGGTTAACCTTACTTTAATTGAAAAGAAGTATCAGCAGAAGACTAATGCTATGGACTACATTCTGGCCACCAAAATGCATATGTTGAAGTCCTAACCCTCTGGTACCTAACAATGTGACTGTTTGGAGGTAGAGTCTTTAGAGAGAGAATTAAGAGCTGGAGTTGCCTTATACAGCAACCTGACATATTAAGGGTGACAGACATCCAGCTTGGATTCTTGGAGGCACTTTTCTAGAAGTAGAGACCATGAGTGTTTCACGCTGTTGCTAAGCATGCTTTCCTTTTGTATATCCTCTGTCTTTTCCATCTTCTTTTTCTTACTGATTGTGCCCCTCTTTTCCTCCAGACAAAAAAGAAAAAAAGAAAAAAAAGACAAAGAGAAGACTGGCCAGGAGGTACAGGCAGAGCGGCCAGCCTCCTCTTCACTGCCCAGAAGCAAGATCATAAAGGAAAAGGATGACCCTGGCTCTAAAAAGCACAGTGGCAAGCACTCAGAGAAGGCAGAGAGGGATCAGAAGTCAGAGTCCAGGGAGGTGTGGAAGTCCCACCCCAGTTCCCTTGAGGTCAGGACGACCTGCCGTGGTAGAACAGAGGATCAAAAGAGGGAGCCAAGAAAGGAGAATTCCAAGCACGAACACAAGTCATCAAGCAGGAGGGAAGAGCGAGAAGACAGGCACTGGGAGAGAGACAGGGGTCAACAGACGCTCTGAGGTGCATAGTCACAGGAGTAGAAGTAGGAGCCGAGATAAATCCCACCCACACAAAAGGTCCCAGCACTCCCAGGACCCGCAGTCCTCTAATCCCAGGGAGCGTAGGCATCACTGATGCCACAGCCTGTTCAGCTTTTCAGCACGGTAGAATTAAAAATGAACTGTATTTTTCAGATACAATGAAATTCAGTTGTTCTTTTACTATATTTACATGTAATGTAAAGTCTCTGAGAATAAATTCTTTTGATCCCTTGAGGATAATAATCATCAAGAGAGCTGTAGTTTTTAACAGTTGAATGTCCTGGATTTTTGAGCAGAATCCACTGTCCCTGGGAATATACTTGGTACTTTTGGTACTTACCAGAGCATGTACCTAAATCTGGGTTTATAAATATGGCCATTGAATTCATGACCCCAGTTTATGATGAAATGGGCCAAAAGGGGAAATACCAGACAGTTCTAGAATTCCAGTCTTTGTGCTACATGTTAAGAACCTTTCCAGTTGGCAGCTATAACCACTGAGCAGAGAAGTGTGGCTTAACTAGATTCAGACAGGTTGCTATGAATGTGATAAGGATTCTTAACAACAGCCTGCTTCTTCCTTATTTTTGCCTGCCTGCTCCCTGTTTTTTGAAACTGTAGACATCTTTTTTTCAATTTTGCTGTTTTTGTTTTTTGGTTGATATGTCTATATTTTTTCCTTATAACTTATTTATTTATTTTATTGAGAAGAAATTCACATGAAATTAAACATTTAAAAATAGTTTTTAATTTAAGGATAATTGCTTTACAGAATTCTGTTTTCTGTCAAACATCAGCATGAATCAGCCATAGGTGTACATATGTCCCCTCCCTCTTGAGCCTCCTATCTCCCTCCCCATCCCAACCCTCTAAGTTGATACAGAGCCCCTGTTTGAGTTCCCTGAGACACTCTGCTCGTGTCCATCATGCTAGTTGGGTAGTAACTAATGAAGGCCCCTGCACCTGGCTGAGTCATTGTGTCTGCCTGATGGTTCAGTGCCTCTTCCATAACAGATGTTTTCTGGTGGTGGTTAACATATGATGCAGAAATCTTTATACTTTACATGCTCTCATGTGTCAGTCCACGGCCTTTGCATCAGATCGCCTTGTTTCTGATCTTCCAGCCCTTTTTCTTTCAGGCTTCCAACTGGATGGTCAAGCCATTGGCCACTTCCAGGAGTCTTACATATTCAATAAACGGTCTCACTTTGGGCCACTTTTTCCACACCAAGTCAAGTGCCCTGCTTGTTGTTCCATCCACTGGAAAAATGTTCCTTCTCCCCCATGAATGTATCTGCTGTTACATAGATACCACTCATCTTCATTTTGTACTTAGATATTGAATGCTGGCCCATATGTAAACTGGCTCAAGCTGTTTCCTCCTTCTGCTGGTCATACAGGCATCCCCATATGGCCATAGGTGCAGAGTTACCATAGAGCCTACCACTCTCTGCATTATTCAGGTGTTTAACAGCAGCACTGATCTATTGCATCTCCATGGAATATGTATTTGATTTATGTATCAATTAGGGTCTTTTCAGAGAATCAGGGTATATATATATGTATGTATATATATATCTACATATGTCATATATATCTTGCATCCAGTATTCAAATGTCTGGCTATTCTTGCCCCAGTGTACATACACCCAAATGAATGGCTTTAGGTCTCTTCATTAGTTAGTGCTGGGAGAAGCATTACATGGCATTGTCTTTTCTTCTAGGGGCCCAGCTACCTCTTCTAGATCTGAGGATGGGCTGATGTGTGGAAATTGAGCAAGCAATTTGGACTTTTTATTGGGGAGAACCTCCCTTGGCCCCCTGTTTCTCCACTTTTGCCTTTTTCAGCTTGTAGATCTTGAGTGATAACACTTGGTGGCTCTCTGTATTGCTTCTAGGGACACCATGGTCCATTTGTGCCATTTCTATGAGTCCATGTGGATGAAGCCCACTTGGCTGCCCTTCTGACCTTGAGGTTGGCTTTAGTATTTGTGTCTTCCTGGCTTCTGGTGGATAAGGACCACTCAGTTCAGTTCAGTTCAGTTACTCAGTCATGTCCGACTCTTTGCAACCCCATGGACTGAAGCACACCAGGCTTCCCCGTTTATCACCAACTGGAGCTTGCTCAAACTCATGTCCATCGAGTCAGTGATGCCATCCAACCAGCTCATCCTCTGTTGCCCCCTTCTCCTGCCATCAATCTTTTCCAGCATCAAGGGGCTTTTCTAATGAGTCAGCTCTTTGCATCAGGTGGCCACAGTATTGGAGCCTCAGCTTCAGCATCAGTCCTTCCAATACTATTCAGAATTGATTTCCTTTAAGATTGACTTGTTTTCCAACCATATAAAGTCATGTGGCCCTGACTGCAGCAAAGCGACCTGCCATATGTTAAATATTGAGTATTTAATCTCCCTGGAGTTCTGCAACTCTTACGGCTTCTTTGTTGCTCTGCTGCATCCACTCCTCCACTTCAGGAAATGAGGACCTCTTTGGAAGCTCGCTGGAGGCCCTCTGGCTCTCATACATACTCTACTTACTAATGGTCATCCATTTCTCATTACCCTGCTGCAGGGCATCAGTACACTTAACAGTATCCAGCCGTTTCCACTGTCTTTGTAGGCCTTCCTTATTCCTCCATTTTCTAGTCTGAATCACCACATCTGGCAGCCTGTTTTCTCAGTTTTCACACATGATCTCCAGAGAAATCTGTAGCAGTTGGGTCCTCAAGGCCTGGGACTGTCCGTGCCCCACATCCCCTCAGGACAGTGTCCATTCTGCCCACCAGGCAGTGACTGAAGCAGTCCCAGGCCCCATCTTACACAGCCTGTTCTCTTGGACCACTGCTGGCACCATCTGTGATAATGGGTTCTCTGAGAAGCAGGGGCCAAGATGGGATTAAACACATAAGAGATTGATCAGGGTAAAGGCCTATGAGGGAGAACACAGAGGGAGTCAGGGGAGAGCTGTGGGACTCGATGCAGGTCTCTAACCCCAGTGGAGAGAGGGAAGGAAGAAAGGGTGGAGAAGAAAATTCTTAACCAGCTGGTGCAATTCTAAGGACCTTTTGCGAAGCAAATGCACCTTTCTGGACAGGCCCTGAAACATCTGCACATTGTTGGTGAGGTTCTTGAAAGCACAGTTTACCTGCTTCTTGATGCTGAACCATTTCTGTAGGGCAAAGTGACCATAGTATGACTACTGTTTAACCACTCACTTCCCAGGGGAAGGAGCACTGGTTGGTTGGTTCATTGCTCAGAACGTCCTGGGCCCTTGACCCTGGGTTCCTCAGCAGTGATGCAACCAGCCACATAGTAGCATGTCTCTGAGCCCACTGCCATTGCCCTTGGGGACTGGAAGAACTCCACTGATACTCATGCTGGTTGCCAGTAAAGTATTATTATCTTGTTCTGCCCCATGAAGTCTGTCTTCTTTGCATCTGTAACGTGGGATCAGATCGACCTGCCATCCTTTGTGAGGATGGGCTTCTTCCCTGATAGCATCCCTACCCAGTCACCTGTAAGGGAAGTCCTCTGTCTTGCAGGAATAACCAATCTTAGCATCTCTGCTATACTCTGCCATTGGCTGACAGTAGCCCATGAGAAATTTGGCCTTGGTGAAAATGCAGCAGTGATGGAAAGTGCAGCAGCATTGCATTTCAGAGCTCAATAGCTGTGGCAGTCCATCACTTACGCTCCTAGAGTCAGAGATCTGAGAGGTGCAAATACACCCTGCAGTATGCCCAGTTGAGGACAACCAGCTAGCTATTGGTTTTAGTTGATCTTTGGCAACAACAACCCTTTCATGGGTTCACTCGCAGTGACCTCAAAGCTGAACAGTCAGTGAATAAAGTGCTCATTAAGAACAATTTTTACTTCTTGGCATATCAGTATTTCTTTCATGTGGCCTAGTTAACACCCTAGTGTGTCTCTTTCCTTCCTCTAACCTACTGGAATGTGTACCTCATAAGTGTCTATCTTGGAAGTTTATGGACTCAGTGAACTCTAAATTGGAAGTGATCCTTAACTAGTACAGGAGATGTTCTGTAAACATGTTTTGAAGCCTTTTGAAAGGAATAGCCTGGTCATTGTGTAAATGGTAGTCTAGTGAAGTGTAAAGTGCTGTGCACTATGCTGTTGAGTCCAAACAATAAAGTCAAACATTTGCTGATATCTTTCATCTGAAAAGGTAAGCTTAGAAGACATGTTTGGGTGTGACTATTTGCACTGAAACGGTTTAACCTAGTATCTTTCCTTTACTAAATAGGTGGCCCCTGATTTCTGCAAGTGTTACTGGGAACTCCATCATAAAATGAATGATAAGAAGAGATCAATTTTTGCATTTGGAAATAATAATTATATCTGTGATAAGCATTTGTTATTCTTTAAGTATCGGCTTCCCTGGTGGCTCAGTGGTAAAGAGTCCACCTGCAATGTACAAGGTGCAAGTTTGATCCCTGTATCAGGAATATCCCCTGGATGAGGGCATGGAAACCCACTCCTGTATTCTTGCCTAGATAATTCCATGGACAGAGGAGCCTAGCAGGGTACAGTCCATTGGGTGGTAAAGAGTTGGACACAAATGAAGCAACTTAGCATGCATGCAAACTAAGTATGACCAATAGCGAGTCATCAAAGACACATTGGTCCCTAGATGAATCATTAAAAATACTGAAATTATGTGCTGGGTCCTAAAAAGGGGCAAAACCATATGACACAGGTCACTCTAAAATGTATGCTTGTCACCTAGCTATATAGCTATTGTATATTGAATCTAATGCCAATATACTTTCTATGATGAACATCAGTCAAAAATTTGGTTACCTTTTGCCAGCTTAGAATTTAGAAGAGCACCTTAGGGTTAATTGAAGATGACCTACTATCTTTACAGAAGTTGTTCGAAAAAATTTGAACTAATGCTTTGTTTTTCTATGCCTCATAAGAAACTGAGGCATTTGGTATTACCCACCTTAGGCTAGGTTTAGCAGTGACATAAGAATTGATGTTGGAGATGGTTGTGATGATATTTCCTCAAGAGAAAGGCATTTATTAGCATCAGCTAACAGCAGCAGCAGCAGCAAAAAAAAAAAAAAAAGTAAGTCCTTCATGATTATTTAGATCTCTTAAGTTCTTTGAATGTTTATTAGTATATCATATGATTGCCAAATCATAAAGTAGACTGTGTAATTGTTATCAGTGTGACATCTTTTTTTTTTCCTCTAGCCTTCCCTGGTGGCTGTAGGAAACCCTGGGGTCTCCTTGGGTCTGTGGCCACCTTCTGGCCCTTCTGGTTCACGTCCTGCTTGCTTGACAGGCCCGGTTGGGCCCCTTGGAACACGTCCACACCACAAGAGGGGAGGGGAGGGGCACTGATGCCTCCCCTCCCAGCANGCCTTCCTTATTCCTCCATTTTCTAGTCTGAATCACCACATCTGGCAGCCTGTTTTCTCAGTTTTCACACATGATCTCCAGAGAAATCTGTAGCAGTTGGGTCCTCAAGGCCTGGGACTGTCCGTGCCCCACATCCCCTCAGGACAGTGTCCATTCTGCCCACCAGGCAGTGACTGAAGCAGTCCCAGGCCCCATCTTACACAGCCTGTTCTCTTGGACCACTGCTGGCACCATCTGTGATAATGGGTTCTCTGAGAAGCAGGGGCCAAGATGGGATTAAACACATAAGAGATTGATCAGGGTAAAGGCCTATGAGGGAGAACACAGAGGGAGTCAGGGGAGAGCTGTGGGACTCGATGCAGGTCTCTAACCCCAGTGGAGAGAGGGAAGGAAGAAAGGGTGGAGAAGAAAATTCTTAACCAGCTGGTGCAATTCTAAGGACCTTTTGCGAAGCAAATGCACCTTTCTGGACAGGCCCTGAAACATCTGCACATTGTTGGTGAGGTTCTTGAAAGCACAGTTTACCTGCTTCTTGATGCTGAACCATTTCTGTAGGGCAAAGTGACCATAGTATGACTACTGTTTAACCACTCACTTCCCAGGGGAAGGAGCACTGGTTGGTTGGTTCATTGCTCAGAACGTCCTGGGCCCTTGACCCTGTGTTCCTCAGCAGTGATGCAACCAGCCACATAGTAGCATGTCTCTGAGCCCACTGCCATTGCCCTTGGGGACTGGAAGAACTCCACTGATACTCATGCTGGTTGCCAGTAAAGTATTATTATCTTGTTCTGCCCCATGAAGTCTGTCTTCTTTGCATCTGTAACGTGGGATCAGATCGACCTGCCATCCTTTGTGAGGATGGGCTTCTTCCCTGATAGCATCCCTACCCAGTCACCTGTAAGGGAAGTCCTCTGTCTTGCAGGAATAACCAATCTTAGCATCTCTGCTATACTCTGCCATTGGCTGACAGTAGCCCATGAGAAATTTGGCCTTGGTGAAAATGCAGCAGTGATGGAAAGTGCAGCAGCATTGCATTTCAGAGCTCAATAGCTGTGGCAGTCCATCACTTACGCTCCTAGAGTCAGAGATCTGAGAGGTGCAAATACACCCTGCAGTATGCCCAGTTGAGGACAACCAGCTAGCTATTGGTTTTAGTTGATCTTTGGCAACAACAACCCTTTCATGGGTTCACTCGCAGTGACCTCAAAGCTGAACAGTCAGTGAATAAAGTGCTCATTAAGAACAATTTTTACTTCTTGGCATATCAGTATTTCTTTCATGTGGCCTAGTTAACACCCTAGTGTGTCTCTTTCCTTCCTCTAACCTACTGGAATGTGTACCTCATAAGTGTCTATCTTGGAAGTTTATGGACTCAGTGAACTCTAAATTGGAAGTGATCCTTAACTAGTACAGGAGATGTTCTGTAAACATGTTTTGAAGCCTTTTGAAAGGAATAGCCTGGTCATTGTGTAAATGGTAGTCTAGTGAAGTGTAAAGTGCTGTGCACTATGCTGTTGAGTCCAAACAATAAAGTCAAACATTTGCTGATATCTTTCATCTGAAAAGGTAAGCTTAGAAGACATGTTTGGGTGTGACTATTTGCACTGAAACGGTTTAACCTAGTATCTTTCCTTTACTAAATAGGTGGCCCCTGATTTCTGCAAGTGTTACTGGGAACTCCATCATAAAATGAATGATAAGAAGAGATCAATTTTTGCATTTGGAAATAATAATTATATCTGTGATAAGCATTTGTTATTCTTTAAGTATCGGCTTCCCTGGTGGCTCAGTGGTAAAGAGTCCACCTGCAATGTACAAGGTGCAAGTTTGATCCCTGTATCAGGAATATCCCCTGGATGAGGGCATGGAAACCCACTCCTGTATTCTTGCCTAGATAATTCCATGGACAGAGGAGCCTAGCAGGGTACAGTCCATTGGGTGGTAAAGAGTTGGACACAAATGAAGCAACTTAGCATGCATGCAAACTAAGTATGACCAATAGCGAGTCATCAAAGACACATTGGTCCCTAGATGAATCATTAAAAATACTGAAATTATGTGCTGGGTCCTAAAAAGGGGCAAAACCATATGACACAGGTCACTCTAAAATGTATGCTTGTCACCTAGCTATATAGCTATTGTATATTGAATCTAATGCCAATATACTTTCTATGATGAACATCAGTCAAAAATTTGGTTACCTTTTGCCAGCTTAGAATTTAGAAGAGCACCTTAGGGTTAATTGAAGATGACCTACTATCTTTACAGAAGTTGTTCGAAAAAATTTGAACTAATGCTTTGTTTTTCTATGCCTCATAAGAAACTGAGGCATTTGGTATTACCCACCTTAGGCTAGGTTTAGCAGTGACATAAGAATTGATGTTGGAGATGGTTGTGATGATATTTCCTCAAGAGAAAGGCATTTATTAGCATCAGCTAACAGCAGCAGCAGCAGCAAAAAAAAAAAAAAAAGTAAGTCCTTCATGATTATTTAGATCTCTTAAGTTCTTTGAATGTTTATTAGTATATCATATGATTGCCAAATCATAAAGTAGACTGTGTAATTGTTATCAGTGTGACATCTTTTTTTTTTCCTCTAGCCTTCCCTGGTGGCTGTAGGAAACCCTGGGGTCTCCTTGGGTCTGTGGCCACCTTCTGGCCCTTCTGGTTCACGTCCTGCTTGCTTGACAGGCCCGGTTGGGCCCCTTGGAACACGTCCACACCACAAGAGGGGAGGGGAGGGGCACTGATGCCTCCCCTCCCAGCACCCTAGTGTGGGGAGGCCTGAACAGGGCCTTATTTTGTGCTCACATCTTATTCGTGTGCTGGTTTTACTTATTTCATATCTGCATTTCTTTGTGTGTATATTTCCACTGTACTTGTCACTTTTCAGTGCCTGTATAGCATTCTTTCCTGATAATACACCACACTAGTGTCCCACTAGGATTATTTTAATTTTTCTTCATAATTAATAGTACTGCTATGTACATTTTTATATGCTTTTACTTTTTTTTCACTTTATATTATTCCCTTGGACCAAATTTACCTAAATGTAGTTATCAGGTCCAAAAGTACAGCTGGAACCATAACTCACCTTATTGTTAGACTGCTTTTCAGAAAGATCAAATTTGTAAGATTGTCACCACTGTAGAGTTCAAATGTAATTCCCTACATCTGAGCAACCCTGGATTTTTATCATTTTATTCCTTTTTTCTTCTCTGAAAGGTATATTGTGATACATTTGGGTTATTCTAATTTGCATTTTATTTCCCTGCATTGTTACTTTTAGTGCTTTCATTTAAAAAAAATATTTAAATGGTTCTATCTCTAAGGACTGTAGTTACCAGCTCACACATTCTTAATGTATTTTGGCCAGCAGACTTTGAAGAACTATGGTAGGCGTCTTTCCTCCCATTCTGGTGCTCACCTTTTGACATTTAGTTCATTAGACAAAAGAGCATTTTAAAAAATGACTGACTTTATTTGAGACTACTAATGCAGTGATATTAGGACATAGCAGCTGTCAGATGGCATGCATGCATTCTCTCCTTCCATTCTCACCTCCCTCTTCCTCTTTTTGCCTTTTTTGAGGGAGGATATTAGACTTCTTGCTAAAGTCATATGAAAATACACTTGTTATCCAAAGCCTATCTCTGAGAAGGATACTGGTCCCATTGGTGATAGAGATTGCTTTGGGAGAGGTGAACCAGGCCAACAGATGGGAGAGGAGAAGGAAACTTTTCACTGTAGCTTTTATAACTTTTGATTTCCAAACTGGATTGCTATTATTTAAAAAAAAAATTTATTTTTTGGTATTACTGTTTTTGTTGATATAGTTTTATTTATTTTTTAAAATTTTATTTATTTTAATTGGAGGCTAATTACAATATTGTATTGGTTTTGCCACACATTAACATGAAAACAAAGGCTTATGTAAGATCAGTGCTTATCATTATTGTGGATCTTTAAAAGCTAACTTTAAAACTTGTGCTGCCACGTGCGATGAACTTCAGTACATAAGGGCAGAAAATCAGATGAAGGCAGCGCAATTTAGGTATATGTGATATTAGGGCAGAATTGCCTGCCATTCTATTTACTAAACTTCACTTAACATTTCTGGACTATAGGTACACCATAAAGGAAATTGACTTCCATAGAAATATTTCCCTTGGGCATTAGTGTAAGGCTGAGACCTTTCACTGACCTACATCCCTGGATAAAGCTGGGGTATGAGAATGACTAGTGAGTGACCTTCTTCATGTGTTTCTGTCTCATGGAAGCCATTTCTAGCCAAGCACTGCTTGAGGCCAGCTGGCAGATGTAGGTTACAATTTTCTATTTGTGATTCCCTGACATTGGTGTTCTCCATGGAGCTTATCTTTTCTCCATCAATTGAGTTTTGACAAGTGCAGCAGCACAAATATGACTGGAAACCATGAGCTCCTCTCTGGCCATACTGGTGGTGCATGTCTCTTAAAGGGACCAAGAGGATGCCTGGAGGCTTCAAAGCCCCCCTGAGGAGTTAGATCTCTACACGTCTTTGTTTGAGGATAGACTTCGGAAATGAACCTAATTGGAATTGGCTGTTGTCCCTGAGGCCTTGTACCGATTAGACTTGTGCTGTCTGATAAGGGAACCACTAGCTACATGTGGCTATTTAAACAAATAAAATGGAAAGACTGGGTTCCTCAGTCACACTAGTGACAATAGCCACATGGGGCTGGTACCTCCTGTACCAAACTGAGCAGATACAGACCATTTCCATTATGGTAGAATGTCCTATGGTCCAGAGCCAAATTGTTCAGGCATGGCAGCAGTGTACGCAGGTGTGTGACCTGAGGGGATAGCCTTCCTGTTGCTGTCAAGGCCTCCCTAATCCTAAAGACAATCCTAGTCCTTTGAGAATTGTCTGAATTCCAGTTCCTCCAGCAAATGTATCCTGACCACTCCAGTCCACAGCGATGACTCCCTTCTTTGAACACCTATGGTGCCTGAAAGATGTGATGACACGTTGTTTTATTGGTATCACACTTTTGCTTTGAAGTTGGTTCTTATCTTCCCAGCAAGGCTGCAGGGCCCTCAAGAGCAGAGCTTCAACCCCACACTGCCTGCTAGATGCATCTATATGTGACACAAAACTTTTTTCATCCCAAAATGCTTGTCAGAAGCATTTATCAAAATCCTCCTTTTCTCCAACTGCCTTTTTATGCTTTCTTTGCTCTTATTTTCAATATTTATAAGAATCAGTGTGTAGGACACAATGTCAGCTTTAACAACCATTTAATTTTGGAGGAAGGTCAACATGCTTATTATTGGGTATTACAGTTTCACTGTCTTGGTGAGGGGGTGAGGGTGAGGAAGGTTTTGAAACACTGGAGTTAGATCTTGAAAACACTTTGGAGAAAGTTGATATCTT
This sequence comes from Raphicerus campestris, assembly GCA_006410735.1. Taxonomy (NCBI): domain Eukaryota; kingdom Metazoa; phylum Chordata; class Mammalia; order Artiodactyla; family Bovidae; genus Raphicerus; species Raphicerus campestris. The sequence continues at coordinate 33,922 of SJYW01036368.1, read as the reverse complement.
CCTCATCATTTCAGACCCNGGATATTAGACTTCTTGCTAAAGTCATATGAAAATACACTTGTTATCCAAAGCCTATCTCTGAGAAGGATACTGGTCCCATTGGTGATAGAGATTGCTTTGGGAGAGGTGAACCAGGCCAACAGATGGGAGAGGAGAAGGAAACTTTTCACTGTAGCTTTTATAACTTTTGATTTCCAAACTGGATTGCTATTATTTAAAAAAAAAATTTATTTTTTGGTATTACTGTTTTTGTTGATATAGTTTTATTTATTTTTTAAAATTTTATTTATTTTAATTGGAGGCTAATTACAATATTGTATTGGTTTTGCCACACATTAACATGAAAACAAAGGCTTATGTAAGATCAGTGCTTATCATTATTGTGGATCTTTAAAAGCTAACTTTAAAACTTGTGCTGCCACGTGCGATGAACTTCAGTACATAAGGGCAGAAAATCAGATGAAGGCAGCGCAATTTAGGTATATGTGATATTAGGGCAGAATTGCCTGCCATTCTATTTACTAAACTTCACTTAACATTTCTGGACTATAGGTACACCATAAAGGAAATTGACTTCCATAGAAATATTTCCCTTGGGCATTAGTGTAAGGCTGAGACCTTTCACTGACCTACATCCCTGGATAAAGCTGGGGTATGAGAATGACTAGTGAGTGACCTTCTTCATGTGTTTCTGTCTCATGGAAGCCATTTCTAGCCAAGCACTGCTTGAGGCCAGCTGGCAGATGTAGGTTACAATTTTCTATTTGTGATTCCCTGACATTGGTGTTCTCCATGGAGCTTATCTTTTCTCCATCAATTGAGTTTTGACAAGTGCAGCAGCACAAATATGACTGGAAACCATGAGCTCCTCTCTGGCCATACTGGTGGTGCATGTCTCTTAAAGGGACCAAGAGGATGCCTGGAGGCTTCAAAGCCCCCCTGAGGAGTTAGATCTCTACACGTCTTTGTTTGAGGATAGACTTCGGAAATGAACCTAATTGGAATTGGCTGTTGTCCCTGAGGCCTTGTACCGATTAGACTTGTGCTGTCTGATAAGGGAACCACTAGCTACATGTGGCTATTTAAACAAATAAAATGGAAAGACTGGGTTCCTCAGTCACACTAGTGACAATAGCCACATGGGGCTGGTACCTCCTGTACCAAACTGAGCAGATACAGACCATTTCCATTATGGTAGAATGTCCTATGGTCCAGAGCCAAATTGTTCAGGCATGGCAGCAGTGTACGCAGGTGTGTGACCTGAGGGGATAGCCTTCCTGTTGCTGTCAAGGCCTCCCTAATCCTAAAGACAATCCTAGTCCTTTGAGAATTGTCTGAATTCCAGTTCCTCCAGCAAATGTATCCTGACCACTCCAGTCCACAGCGATGACTCCCTTCTTTGAACACCTATGGTGCCTGAAAGATGTGATGACACGTTGTTTTATTGGTATCACACTTTTGCTTTGAAGTTGGTTCTTATCTTCCCAGCAAGGCTGCAGGGCCCTCAAGAGCAGAGCTTCAACCCCACACTGCCTGCTAGATGCATCTATATGTGACACAAAACTTTTTTCATCCCAAAATGCTTGTCAGAAGCATTTATCAAAATCCTCCTTTTCTCCAACTGCCTTTTTATGCTTTCTTTGCTCTTATTTTCAATATTTATAAGAATCAGTGTGTAGGACACAATGTCAGCTTTAACAACCATTTAATTTTGGAGGAAGGTCAACATGCTTATTATTGGGTATTACAGTTTCACTGTCTTGGTGAGGGGGTGAGGGTGAGGAAGGTTTTGAAACACTGGAGTTAGATCTTGAAAACACTTTGGAGAAAGTTGATATCTTCCTCATCATTTCAGACCCCTGTCTAGAGGAAGTATGGGGCTTTTCAAAGTCTGTGAACAACCAAAAGAGAAATGTGATCAGTTACCAGGCTTTCCAATTGCTGTCAGGCCCTGGGGAGAGATCATTTAGGATTCAGAAATAAGTAGTTATGTAATAGCTTTTGTTTTTAAAAGTGCTTTCACAAAGAGTATTTTGCTCCTTCTGACAGCCTTGGGAAGAAAGCAGGAGAAACCCAGTGAGGACAGATGTCTTGTCTAAGGTCACATGGGTAGCCTGATTAGCTAATTCCACACAAGAAGGTAACTTTCAACTCTCAACAGTACTGGTGTCCATTTCAAAATGTCCAGGCAAAAGCAGCTGTGCACTACAAAAGGCTATCATTTCTCACTCAGTTTGGGTACATTTTCAGTTGTCTGACCCCAAGTGATCTGTTTGTTGTGTGAGCTATATAGGACTTGTGTGGCCAATAAAAGTCTCCATTTGGACTCATTTTTCTATTCGTGAAATAATAAGCTGTAATGAGCCTGTCTTGGTCCAGAAGTCCCCTCTTTTTGGTGGGTTTTCCTAAGCAGGTATCATTGTAATTTCAAATTCAGTGTAAACTGTCCTCTGTGGCAAGCTTTACTACTTTGAGCACCTTAGCACAGGGTGAGCCATTTCTCCATTTCTTCCTCCAAAAGCGCTTATCAGAGCAAAACTAGGTTATCTAAACTGCTTCCCAGTGAATTCCTCTAATGTGTAGAATGTAGGGGTTGGGAGGAGGTGTCCCCATCAAACTGAAGTCACAGAAGAATGTGATTTTACTCTTTGACTGGACATGCTACTTGGAAACCTAGGTGGGATCTTTTCTACTTATCACTAAACTCTGCAGGCAGTTTCTGATCACCACTTAGTTCTGAGATGTGGCCCCTGTTTGGCAGGAAAAAGAATATGGGATAGAGCCTCCAGACCTGTAATGTCTGAGCCCTGGCTCAGCCACCTGCTGGCTGTGCCACCTCAGCCAGGTCATTTGCCTCCATTTTCTCCTCTCTGAGAGACAACTTCAAGACTTGCAAGGAAGCATGGTATGATAAGCTTTAGTGACTATTACCTTGTCGATATAATGGAAATGATGCTTCATAGAGTGGATGTGAGAAAAGCACTTAGCAGAATGCCTGGTACATGGCTGGTCCCTAATAAATGTTACTCCTAGTACCTGTCACCCCTTTGCTGTGAGGTTTAAATCAGAGAACTGCATAATAACCTGCAAATTGCAATCTACATACATACTAGGGGAGAATGAAATGGCAACTCATTCCAGTATCCTTGCCTGAAGAATCCCATGGACAAAGGAGCCTGAAGGGCTACAATCCATGGGGTCAGAAAGAGTCAGATGCGACTGAGCGACTCACACACACACACACACACACATACATACTAAGTCATATTATTTCATCCTCATATTGGTGGTGGGTGGGTGTGCTGCAAGGAGAGAGCCATTCAATGTGATGGGCAAGGGGGTTGAATGATCAAAACTCCTATGTTCAAAATGACATAATTGAGAGCTTCATTCCAAAATGATAGATTTGTTGTACCTGAAGTGCCATCGTTTGAGGAATATTGGCTGGTCAGGTCACTTCTGCATTGATAGAGGGTGATAAACTGCCAAGACAAAGATGCAATACTAGCTTAAGCCTCTGCCCTTTGATGGACAGCGAACACTAGAAACCCTGAAGGGAGCACAGCCATTGTGGCATCGCATATAGAAATCTCAGGGCCCCTCAGTCTCAAAGAATTATCTTCTGGGACTTGGTTATTCCTAGGCATGACTTCTCATAATTCTTACTAATTAGGACACCCAGAATTGGTGCCAGACTCAGACAAGGGCTGCCACTGGCAGATAATTTCAAGGGCTCACGTGTCCCAGGTCACAAAACAATGTCAGCCATGCTGTCCTTCCCCTCCTGGAGCTTGAAACAAATAAAACATTTTCGATCCTTCTCTGAGCAAAGATAATGATAGTGGAGGTCTTAAGGGAAGGAGGCAAGGGGAGGTCTATTTTACTACCCCAATCTTCTTTGAAATNACCTTAGCACAGGGTGAGCCATTTCTCCATTTCTTCCTCCAAAAGCGCTTATCAGAGCAAAACTAGGTTATCTAAACTGCTTCCCAGTGAATTCCTCTAATGTGTAGAATGTAGGGGTTGGGAGGAGGTGTCCCCATCAAACTGAAGTCACAGAAGAATGTGATTTTACTCTTTGACTGGACATGCTACTTGGAAACCTAGGTGGGATCTTTTCTACTTATCACTAAACTCTGCAGGCAGTTTCTGATCACCACTTAGTTCTGAGATGTGGCCCCTGTTTGGCAGGAAAAAGAATATGGGATAGAGCCTCCAGACCTGTAATGTCTGAGCCCTGGCTCAGCCACCTGCTGGCTGTGCCACCTCAGCCAGGTCATTTGCCTCCATTTTCTCCTCTCTGAGAGACAACTTCAAGACTTGCAAGGAAGCATGGTATGATAAGCTTTAGTGACTATTACCTTGTCGATATAATGGAAATGATGCTTCATAGAGTGGATGTGAGAAAAGCACTTAGCAGAATGCCTGGTACATGGCTGGTCCCTAATAAATGTTACTCCTAGTACCTGTCACCCCTTTGCTGTGAGGTTTAAATCAGAGAACTGCATAATAACCTGCAAATTGCAATCTACATACATACTAGGGGAGAATGAAATGGCAACTCATTCCAGTATCCTTGCCTGAAGAATCCCATGGACAAAGGAGCCTGAAGGGCTACAATCCATGGGGTCAGAAAGAGTCAGATGCGACTGAGCGACTCACACACACACACACACACACATACATACTAAGTCATATTATTTCATCCTCATATTGGTGGTGGGTGGGTGTGCTGCAAGGAGAGAGCCATTCAATGTGATGGGCAAGGGGGTTGAATGATCAAAACTCCTATGTTCAAAATGACATAATTGAGAGCTTCATTCCAAAATGATAGATTTGTTGTACCTGAAGTGCCATCGTTTGAGGAATATTGGCTGGTCAGGTCACTTCTGCATTGATAGAGGGTGATAAACTGCCAAGACAAAGATGCAATACTAGCTTAAGCCTCTGCCCTTTGATGGACAGCGAACACTAGAAACCCTGAAGGGAGCACAGCCATTGTGGCATCGCATATAGAAATCTCAGGGCCCCTCAGTCTCAAAGAATTATCTTCTGGGACTTGGTTATTCCTAGGCATGACTTCTCATAATTCTTACTAATTAGGACACCCAGAATTGGTGCCAGACTCAGACAAGGGCTGCCACTGGCAGATAATTTCAAGGGCTCACGTGTCCCAGGTCACAAAACAATGTCAGCCATGCTGTCCTTCCCCTCCTGGAGCTTGAAACAAATAAAACATTTTCGATCCTTCTCTGAGCAAAGATAATGATAGTGGAGGTCTTAAGGGAAGGAGGCAAGGGGAGGTCTATTTTACTACCCCAATCTTCTTTGAAATAATTCTTAACCATTGTGAGGTCTGGAGCGAGAAGGTGGTAGTGTGAGGTTGCAGCAGCCTGGAGGGGGCAGGGCGGAGATGGAGGCTCAGGTGCTGGCTTTGCTCTGTGGACCTTCCTCACCCCCTGGAAGGCAGAAGCAGCAGGGTCCCAGAAGGGCCTGCAGTAGGCTGGGGGAGGTGGCTGGGCTAGGTGTGCCATGGTGAGGGCGGGCAAAAAGGATGGGGCAAATCAATGAAGGCAAGATGAGAGAAGCATGAGAGATGAGAGAAGTATGAGAGATGAGAGAAGCTCTCCACACCAACCCTATCATTGGTATGGAGAGCAGAGTATTATGTTGAAAGTTTTGGATTTGAGGCAGTTTGTGGATTAAGATACTGAGGATAGGTTACATAAAGGGATAAACTGGGACAGAACAATCTAAGGGACTGGTTCTCAATGTTGGCTGCACAACACAACCATCTGGAGAAATATTAATAGGCACGCTTGGCATGCTTGGACCCTGCCCCAAATGAACAGGAATCCCTGAGGCTGGGGTAAGCATTGTTCTCTTTTCTAAGTTGCCTAGGTGACTTTAGCATGAAGTCAGGTTGAGAATTCCTTATCTAAAGGAAGGAGAGGGAGGGGCAGATGCTACTAAATGGCCAGACACAAGTCCGTTAACTCAGTGGTTTTCAATACTGCCTGTTAATCAAGATCACCCAGGGCCCAGGCTGCAACCCAGACCAACTGAATCCGAATCTCGGGATGGGACGCTGGGCATCAGTTGTTAAAGTTGATTCCAGGGTGCAGCCAGGGTTAAGAACCTCTGCTCTGTGTAACAGTTCCCACACAGGGCTGTCCATCAGCTTCATGTGGGTAGGACTTGAGGCACTCCTGACTTAGTTGAAATTTGACTCTGATGGTGCTAAGGCTGTTCTTCTGACAAGACAAGCCCTTGCTGTCATGAAACTTATACTCAAGTGAATCCTCTGCCAGAGGATGAGGGCAGGAATATTTGACAGTTCTGTTTACTTCTGAATCTCTAGTTCTTGGCACATAGTAGGCACTTGATAAATGTTGAATAAATGACTAAATGGTGTGAAGAAAATAATGCAGGGTAAGGGGGATGGTCTGGGTTTATGTGTGTGTATACACATGCTGGGGGATGGTTAAAGTGAACCAAGAGTGAAGCAAAAGTAATACAAAACAGAGAGGAGGATCTAGGAGGATCTGTAGTTTCAGTCTCCGCAGAGACTTCCTAAGAGGGCTCTAGGTGGAGGGAATTTCCTGGGATCACACTGAGGAGTGGGCCAGATTTTTGGAAAGCTGCCTAGGAAGAGTACCCTACAAAGCAGATGGAGCCAGCATTCATTTCCCTCAGCCAGCGCCCCTTGCTTTTCGAAGCATCTGTTCCCTCGCTGCCCCAACCAGGCCCTCCAGTTCCAGGGACTCACTCCTTGTGTGCCACTGTTCTCAGGTGCTAAGGGGCTTACTCTATGCACTTACTTTGGGACAATAAGTTCAACCAGGGGTTTTCCCCAACTGGGAGTGCTTCCTGAGGCCCCCTCAAGGCACACCACACCCTTTCTTTAAGGCACTCCCTCATTTCTGCCAGGGTTCCACTGGCTCACACTGAGGGGAGCCAGTGAAAAATATTTACCTTAAGACTGCTCAAATTCTCCAGACATGGACATTCAAGACATTCTGTGACCAAAACACAATATTGGAAAACAGTTATTTCTGAGACATGTATACATTTTGGCACAAAAATAACCTCAATAATTTCATCAGAGAATCGCAGAAACTAGGCAAGCAGAAAAAACCGAAAGAGGTGAGATCCTCAAATTCTGGGCACAGGTCTTGGGGAAGATGCCTCTAACATGCCAAGCTCATCCCATCTAGGGTCCCTTGCACTTACTTACTGAACTCTTTGTGTAGGACCCTCTGCTTCCAGATCTTCTTGTGGTCGCTTCCTTCCCGTTATTAAGATCTGATGTTTCTAGACTTCTTGGACCAAACTAATCTAGCCAGTCATTCTATATCACTTGGGCTCTTCTTTATTTTTTTTTCATATTCATTCATGAATTTCACAAATAAGTACTGAGTATCTACTCTGTGCTTCTTTTGTAGACACACAAAAGAAGGGGATACAGTGAACAGAGAAAAATCCCTGCCCTCATGGAACTAACATTCTAGGGAAGGGAGATAGTCAATAAGTAATTTTTTAAAAAAGCTTTCAGATGGTACAAATGCTAGGGATAAAATTAAAGCAAGAAGTGCTGGGGTGGCATTGCGGTTTTAGTTTTAAAGAAAAGTGTTCAGGGAATTTTTGACTTCAAATATAATATTTCAGCAAAGATCTGAAGAAGATAAATGTTCATGTGGCTGGAGTGGAGTGATTAAGAGGGATCATAAAGAGAGGTGGTCAGACAGGTCACCAGGAGGGCCGAGTAGAATCCAGACCATGTGTGGCCTTGTAAGCGATTGTAAAGACCCTGGCTTTTATCCTGGGTGAAATGGGAGGTACTTACTCCTATCTAGAATTATTGTGTTTATGTGCTGTACTCAGTCGCTCAGTCCTGTCCAACTCTTCACCACCCCAGAGGAAGCCCTATTGTGTTTACATCCCCTTCCCAATTAGAAGGAGGTGAAGACTTCGTCTCTCACTCACAGCTGTATCTCCACAACTTAGAACAGTGTCCAGCCCAAAGAAAGTGCTCAATGACTCTGTTGAATGTGAATGCATGCATGAACTGGACAGGTGCAATATTAAATATTACCACAGGATACCTATGTCTAAGCATGGCTCACTGCAGTGAAGTTGAAGAAAACAATGACATTGAATTCAGATTTCGGAGACTTGGGATCTATATTCTGACTGACAGTATGACCTTGGACAAGTCACTTCCCTACCCTGAACCTCAGTCTCTTCAGCTGTAAAATAAGGTTATACTAGCTACTTTCTGGCTCTGGCAGCTTATGATTCCATAATACAGGAAACACACCAGTGATGTATCATCCTCTGATGATGACCTGTTTATGGGATTCTGGCAACTTACTTCCATTCTATGATTCGTCTTTTAATGAATGTTATTCCCACTCTCAAATGGAGAGGATATATTTCTTGGGTAACTTCTTGAGTGGGCGCAGGCTTGAAACAACCAAGGCCCACTCCAGCTCTGTAGTTGGAGCTTTCAGGCCATCTTTACAGTAAACATGATACCCCTACCTCAGCGCTGTCCCATTGTTAGAGCAACATTGATCCTTTGAGCTTTAAAAGAATAGAAGACCAAACTCAACTCATAAATAATGAGTCAGTTTTAACAGAGACAGAATTAAAGTGGGGTCCACCCTAGCCAGGATTTAATTTAAGCAAATAAATGTAAGTTTAATGTTTAGCTTTAAAAACTTTTAAATATATTTTACTAGGGCTAACCTAGTTATACAAAGCAAGCATACATTCTTAAAGAGATGACTAAATCCTAGTAGCATGGGCTGTAGTCTACGNATTCCACACAAGAAGGTAACTTTCAACTCTCAACAGTACTGGTGTCCATTTCAAAATGTCCAGGCAAAAGCAGCTGTGCACTACAAAAGGCTATCATTTCTCACTCAGTTTGGGTACATTTTCAGTTGTCTGACCCCAAGTGATCTGTTTGTTGTGTGAGCTATATAGGACTTGTGTGGCCAATAAAAGTCTCCATTTGGACTCATTTTTCTATTCGTGAAATAATAAGCTGTAATGAGCCTGTCTTGGTCCAGAAGTCCCCTCTTTTTGGTGGGTTTTCCTAAGCAGGTATCATTGTAATTTCAAATTCAGTGTAAACTGTCCTCTGTGGCAAGCTTTACTACTTTGAGCACCTTAGCACAGGGTGAGCCATTTCTCCATTTCTTCCTCCAAAAGCGCTTATCAGAGCAAAACTAGGTTATCTAAACTGCTTCCCAGTGAATTCCTCTAATGTGTAGAATGTAGGGGTTGGGAGGAGGTGTCCCCATCAAACTGAAGTCACAGAAGAATGTGATTTTACTCTTTGACTGGACATGCTACTTGGAAACCTAGGTGGGATCTTTTCTACTTATCACTAAACTCTGCAGGCAGTTTCTGATCACCACTTAGTTCTGAGATGTGGCCCCTGTTTGGCAGGAAAAAGAATATGGGATAGAGCCTCCAGACCTGTAATGTCTGAGCCCTGGCTCAGCCACCTGCTGGCTGTGCCACCTCAGCCAGGTCATTTGCCTCCATTTTCTCCTCTCTGAGAGACAACTTCAAGACTTGCAAGGAAGCATGGTATGATAAGCTTTAGTGACTATTACCTTGTCGATATAATGGAAATGATGCTTCATAGAGTGGATGTGAGAAAAGCACTTAGCAGAATGCCTGGTACATGGCTGGTCCCTAATAAATGTTACTCCTAGTACCTGTCACCCCTTTGCTGTGAGGTTTAAATCAGAGAACTGCATAATAACCTGCAAATTGCAATCTACATACATACTAGGGGAGAATGAAATGGCAACTCATTCCAGTATCCTTGCCTGAAGAATCCCATGGACAAAGGAGCCTGAAGGGCTACAATCCATGGGGTCAGAAAGAGTCAGATGCGACTGAGCGACTCACACACACACACACACACACATACATACTAAGTCATATTATTTCATCCTCATATTGGTGGTGGGTGGGTGTGCTGCAAGGAGAGAGCCATTCAATGTGATGGGCAAGGGGGTTGAATGATCAAAACTCCTATGTTCAAAATGACATAATTGAGAGCTTCATTCCAAAATGATAGATTTGTTGTACCTGAAGTGCCATCGTTTGAGGAATATTGGCTGGTCAGGTCACTTCTGCATTGATAGAGGGTGATAAACTGCCAAGACAAAGATGCAATACTAGCTTAAGCCTCTGCCCTTTGATGGACAGCGAACACTAGAAACCCTGAAGGGAGCACAGCCATTGTGGCATCGCATATAGAAATCTCAGGGCCCCTCAGTCTCAAAGAATTATCTTCTGGGACTTGGTTATTCCTAGGCATGACTTCTCATAATTCTTACTAATTAGGACACCCAGAATTGGTGCCAGACTCAGACAAGGGCTGCCACTGGCAGATAATTTCAAGGGCTCACGTGTCCCAGGTCACAAAACAATGTCAGCCATGCTGTCCTTCCCCTCCTGGAGCTTGAAACAAATAAAACATTTTCGATCCTTCTCTGAGCAAAGATAATGATAGTGGAGGTCTTAAGGGAAGGAGGCAAGGGGAGGTCTATTTTACTACCCCAATCTTCTTTGAAATAATTCTTAACCATTGTGAGGTCTGGAGCGAGAAGGTGGTAGTGTGAGGTTGCAGCAGCCTGGAGGGGGCAGGGCGGAGATGGAGGCTCAGGTGCTGGCTTTGCTCTGTGGACCTTCCTCACCCCCTGGAAGGCAGAAGCAGCAGGGTCCCAGAAGGGCCTGCAGTAGGCTGGGGGAGGTGGCTGGGCTAGGTGTGCCATGGTGAGGGCGGGCAAAAAGGATGGGGCAAATCAATGAAGGCAAGATGAGAGAAGCATGAGAGATGAGAGAAGTATGAGAGATGAGAGAAGCTCTCCACACCAACCCTATCATTGGTATGGAGAGCAGAGTATTATGTTGAAAGTTTTGGATTTGAGGCAGTTTGTGGATTAAGATACTGAGGATAGGTTACATAAAGGGATAAACTGGGACAGAACAATCTAAGGGACTGGTTCTCAATGTTGGCTGCACAACACAACCATCTGGAGAAATATTAATAGGCACGCTTGGCATGCTTGGACCCTGCCCCAAATGAACAGGAATCCCTGAGGCTGGGGTAAGCATTGTTCTCTTTTCTAAGTTGCCTAGGTGACTTTAGCATGAAGTCAGGTTGAGAATTCCTTATCTAAAGGAAGGAGAGGGAGGGGCAGATGCTACTAAATGGCCAGACACAAGTCCGTTAACTCAGTGGTTTTCAATACTGCCTGTTAATCAAGATCACCCAGGGCCCAGGCTGCAACCCAGACCAACTGAATCCGAATCTCGGGATGGGACGCTGGGCATCAGTTGTTAAAGTTGATTCCAGGGTGCAGCCAGGGTTAAGAACCTCTGCTCTGTGTAACAGTTCCCACACAGGGCTGTCCATCAGCTTCATGTGGGTAGGACTTGAGGCACTCCTGACTTAGTTGAAATTTGACTCTGATGGTGCTAAGGCTGTTCTTCTGACAAGACAAGCCCTTGCTGTCATGAAACTTATACTCAAGTGAATCCTCTGCCAGAGGATGAGGGCAGGAATATTTGACAGTTCTGTTTACTTCTGAATCTCTAGTTCTTGGCACATAGTAGGCACTTGATAAATGTTGAATAAATGACTAAATGGTGTGAAGAAAATAATGCAGGGTAAGGGGGATGGTCTGGGTTTATGTGTGTGTATACACATGCTGGGGGATGGTTAAAGTGAACCAAGAGTGAAGCAAAAGTAATACAAAACAGAGAGGAGGATCTAGGAGGATCTGTAGTTTCAGTCTCCGCAGAGACTTCCTAAGAGGGCTCTAGGTGGAGGGAATTTCCTGGGATCACACTGAGGAGTGGGCCAGATTTTTGGAAAGCTGCCTAGGAAGAGTACCCTACAAAGCAGATGGAGCCAGCATTCATTTCCCTCAGCCAGCGCCCCTTGCTTTTCGAAGCATCTGTTCCCTCGCTGCCCCAACCAGGCCCTCCAGTTCCAGGGACTCACTCCTTGTGTGCCACTGTTCTCAGGTGCTAAGGGGCTTACTCTATGCACTTACTTTGGGACAATAAGTTCAACCAGGGGTTTTCCCCAACTGGGAGTGCTTCCTGAGGCCCCCTCAAGGCACACCACACCCTTTCTTTAAGGCACTCCCTCATTTCTGTCAGGGTTCCACTGGCTCACACTGAGGGGAGCCAGTGAAAAATATTTACCTTAAGACTGCTCAAATTCTCCAGACATGGACATTCAAGACATTCTGTGACCAAAACACAATATTGGAAAACAGTTATTTCTGAGACATGTATACATTTTGGCACAAAAATAACCTCAATAATTTCATCAGAGAATCGCAGAAACTAGGCAAGCAGAAAAAACCGAAAGAGGTGAGATCCTCAAATTCTGGGCACAGGTCTTGGGGAAGATGCCTCTAACATGCCAAGCTCATCCCATCTAGGGTCCCTTGCACTTACTTACTGAACTCTTTGTGTAGGACCCTCTGCTTCCAGATCTTCTTGTGGTCGCTTCCTTCCCGTTATTAAGATCTGATGTTTCTAGACTTCTTGGACCAAACTAATCTAGCCAGTCATTCTATATCACTTGGGCTCTTCTTTATTTTTTTTTCATATTCATTCATGAATTTCACAAATAAGTACTGAGTATCTACTCTGTGCTTCTTTTGTAGACACACAAAAGAAGGGGATACAGTGAACAGAGAAAAATCCCTGCCCTCATGGAACTAACATTCTAGGGAAGGGAGATAGTCAATAAGTAATTTTTTAAAAAAGCTTTCAGATGGTACAAATGCTAGGGATAAAATTAAAGCAAGAAGTGCTGGGGTGGCATTGCGGTTTTAGTTTTAAAGAAAAGTGTTCAGGGAATTTTTGACTTCAAATATAATATTTCAGCAAAGATCTGAAGAAGATAAATGTTCATGTGGCTGGAGTGGAGTGATTAAGAGGGATCATAAAGAGAGGTGGTCAGACAGGTCACCAGGAGGGCCGAGTAGAATCCAGACCATGTGTGGCCTTGTAAGCGATTGTAAAGACCCTGGCTTTTATCCTGGGTGAAATGGGAGGTACTTACTCCTATCTAGAATTATTGTGTTTATGTGCTGTACTCAGTCGCTCAGTCCTGTCCAACTCTTCACCACCCCAGAGGAAGCCCTATTGTGTTTACATCCCCTTCCCAATTAGAAGGAGGTGAAGACTTCGTCTCTCACTCACAGCTGTATCTCCACAACTTAGAACAGTGTCCAGCCCAAAGAAAGTGCTCAATGACTCTGTTGAATGTGAATGCATGCATGAACTGGACAGGTGCAATATTAAATATTACCACAGGATACCTATGTCTAAGCATGGCTCACTGCAGTGAAGTTGAAGAAAACAATGACATTGAATTCAGATTTCGGAGACTTGGGATCTATATTCTGACTGACAGTATGACCTTGGACAAGTCACTTCCCTACCCTGAACCTCAGTCTCTTCAGCTGTAAAATAAGGTTATACTAGCTACTTTCTGGCTCTGGCAGCTTATGATTCCATAATACAGGAAACACACCAGTGATGTATCATCCTCTGATGATGACCTGTTTATGGGATTCTGGCAACTTACTTCCATTCTATGATTCGTCTTTTAATGAATGTTATTCCCACTCTCAAATGGAGAGGATATATTTCTTGGGTAACTTCTTGAGTGGGCGCAGGCTTGAAACAACCAAGGCCCACTCCAGCTCTGTAGTTGGAGCTTTCAGGCCATCTTTACAGTAAACATGATACCCCTACCTCAGCGCTGTCCCATTGTTAGAGCAACATTGATCCTTTGAGCTTTAAAAGAATAGAAGACCAAACTCAACTCATAAATAATGAGTCAGTTTTAACAGAGACAGAATTAAAGTGGGGTCCACCCTAGCCAGGATTTAATTTAAGCAAATAAATGTAAGTTTAATGTTTAGCTTTAAAAACTTTTAAATATATTTTACTAGGGCTAACCTAGTTATACAAAGCAAGCATACATTCTTAAAGAGATGACTAAATCCTAGTAGCATGGGCTGTAGTCTACGTATAGATGTGATAAACCTTTATTTCCTGGATATTTCCCACAGGATCATGGTAACTGTAAACTTATAGTCACACTACATACTTTTCACCACAATTATTAATGGAATCTTACTAGTGTTTCAGAAAAAGCAAACTAGTTCATCACACTAACTGGTTAACTGACTCAGTATTCCTCCAATTTAGATCAGCCTACTGGAAAACTCAGTATTCATCAATGTGATGAACAAGCTCTCTTTTTAAATACCGTCTAATTTAAAGTAAGAAAAGAAATCAATCCAACCTTTTGCAACCTTGGCACTTGGGTCTGTGGAACCCTCGTCAAAACTAAAGAAAAGATACAAGACATTTCATTTTCTTTGTATTTTATATATAGGAATGAATAATGATTAATGAATAATAATGACTGTTAAAGAACCATCTGTCCAAGTCTTTATTTATATAGATGCAAACCTGGCATGGTATGTCTGTGAGTTCTCAAAATAAAAATGACAGCTACATTGACTTTGGTTTTATATGTTCCCACTTGTCTTATGCAGTGATACCAATAGTTGAGATTTGCCTGCAATACTAATGATATATGTTAAGACAAATGTGAGTGGAGATAAAGCCAGTGGTGGGCCAGGAGTGGATGTCCTAAAATGGCATCAGGCCAGAAAGAAACCTTAATTTCGTGGTGCCAGGTAGAAAAGGATATAGTTGGAACAGGGTGAATTTTCTTCCTTGTACCCTATTTCTCCCATGATATGAAGTGCTACTGTTCTGAACTTATGGTTACCAGCGGGGAGGGTGGGGTGAAGGGATGGTTAGGGAGTTTGGGATGGACATGTACACACTGCTGTATTTAAAATGGATAACCAACAAGGATGTACTGTATAGCACAGGGAACTCTGCTCAATGTTATGTGGCAGCCTGGATGGGAAGGGAGTTTGGAGGAGAATGGATACATGTATATGTATGGCTGAATCCCTTTGCTGTCTACCTGAAACTACTACAACATTGTTCATTGGTGATACCCCAATATAAAATAAAAAGTTTTAAAACACAAAAACAGAGTGCTACTGTTCCCAGTTTGTGAATATTCTTATAAACACAAGGGCAATTTTAGACATGTTTTGCCTATTCTAGAAAAACTATTTAAGACTTCATTATACTTTGTTCCTCCCTGTCCCTATAGATGCCACATGGTCCAGCCTTTCTCTTATAGTCTTTTCCAACCTGGATGGTCTTATCTAAATCTTATCCATCATTTAAAGCCCAACTCCAACTCTAGTGCTTTTGAGAATTCTTCTGAGTGCTCTAATTTACATTGCCCTTCTATGTCCTTGGGATTCTTCTGACAGTGCCACCGGCTGAGCATTTAGGTACATACATGAACTAAGTGGGGACTCCTTTAGGTGAGCCATTAGTGTGGGGACTGTTGACTCAGAGCCTGTCTCCCGGATTCAAGAACCTAACACGTTAAAGACTCAAAGTAACTATACTATAGACCACTATACTAGAAAGTAGATCCCAGGAGAGGAAAGTAGAGACCAGATAAATAGGAATAGGAGAAAAGATGTGAAGGGAGGGCCCAGGAAGTAAACACAGAGGGGAGTTAGGGGAAGGAGTGAGGGGAGATTGAAGGGCTAAACTGGCTTCCTCACAGGTTTACTTGAGGGGCCCATTCTTCCCATCAACATAATCTTCATTTCAGATTTCTATTTCCTTGCTGCTAAGTCGCTTCAGTCACGTCCGACTCTGTGCAACCCTATAGACAGCAGCCCACCAGGCTCCCCCGTCCCTGGGATTCTCCAGGCAAGAACACTGGAGTGGGTTGCCATGTCCTTCTCCAATGCGTGAAAGTGAAGTCGCTCAGTCGTGCCCAACTCTTAGCGACGCCATGGACTGCAGCCCACCAGGCTAGGTTAACAACTGGTTTGAGGGGCTCATAGTGAAGCACTCTGGTTTTCACCCTCTTCCATTTCTCTGAAAGACATGGGGTGCTCTAGTGCTGCCTGTGCAGAGTCACTGGATTTCTGAGATGAAATTAGTAAGACAGTGCCTTCTGGGAGAGAGTAGTCTCCTTTCACAGCTTGATCAGAATGGCTGAAGGCTTGGGCTTCACTTCTAGAAGATGATGGTTTAAACTCTGATTCGAGCCCTTCCATTGGCTCTATGGTTTTAGTTGAATCTCCTATAGAGTATCTGACATATGAAGGTACATCTAAGGAAGTCTTGTCCTTTATTTTCATATCTTCCTCTGAATAAGACAACAAGCTGGAGATTTGTGGAGGATCATCCAAGCAGCTAATTCCCTTTGACTTTGAAGTGGACATTTCTGGTCCAATTGTAAATCGGGAGCAATTAACAGTGCAGGCATTTTTAGCTCCTTGGAGCAGATTTTCCTTTGGATGGCCTTTTCCTTACACGGCTTCAAGTGTAGTATGTGCACTTACTACAGCTCATAGAAGTAAGTGCACTGGTCTATCAGTGTGCTGATGATCTGACTTGCTACAATGTTTTCTTCAAATATGTTAGTTGAAGATGGTTCCTTGTAGCATTTTTCTTTGTCTAGTTTGTTCTTAATTATACTAAGCATGTCAGTGACAGTATTAACAGTATAAGTAAGCAATTCTGAATAGAAAAAGTAAAGCTGTTGAAGGGCATTGTTTATGTTTTCCTGGCAAATCATATTACTTGATTTAGATTCATCAGGAAGCGTAGTCAGTGTTTATAACTTGGGAAATATTGTTTTCATTGGTGGTTTCTGTTGCACAGCAAAAAAGTTTTCAATAGATGTTCTCACAATTTCAGAAAAAGCATATATAAAGACATGTTTAAACTGTAGGTCTGCAAATGACTCTAAGGTGTTCAGAACCCCTTCCAAGATCTCTTGAGTGATTTGGTGGCCAGCGATCCCCAGTGTTTTGTCTTTCAACTTTGTGTTGTAAGTTGGTACATCGTTGAGACTGTTTGTTCATAAGAAACCACATTTTCTTCTAGCAGCAGTTTCTTTCTTCCTTTGTAGTGTTTCTTTACTATCCATTGTGAACATCTGAGTCAAGAAGCACAACTCTAATTTTTCAAATAGCTTTTTAATGATTTCCTGGCCAAATATATTAATTTGTGCTTGAGAATCCTCAACTCTAGAAGCAGCTCTTTCAAAATGATGGTGACTGCTTTCACATGGCTCAAGAAGTGACAAACTTAAAAGTGAAACAGATTGTTCTAATTCTGTTGCTTTTGTTGAAATTTCATTCAAAACAGCCTCGGCTATGATCGGTAGCTTATATTTTTTGTTATCCATCTTGCTTGATTCTGTTTGCCATTTGTCAAACATTTGTTTAAAAATATCTTCTTTGGGAAAGAGTTTGTCTAGTTGTGAAGAAAGATTCTCCAAAGAGAACTGGACTTCTGGATTTGCAACAGAGGTTGTGCTAAAATACCCCCATGGAAGTTTGAGATAATTTGAATGTGAGCCTTTTATTGGATTGGCCAAATTATTCTTCATAGCATGTAGTCCTTGCAAAACTGTACTCACTATTCCACTTGCTCTCTCAATTTGATCAGAAAGTAAAGTGTTTACATTTGCCACTGCTCTATTTTGTTTCACCTCTTCAAATTCATTCACATTGTTTGCAGAATATTATGTACTATATCCCTGGCATACATTTTTAGCTCTGCAGTGGGGAGTTTTGCTCTCAGTGAGGGATTTTTGGCCTCCCCTGTTGACAGTAGGTGTGGGAGCCCAATGGAAGTTTTGGACCAGCTACCTTTTAGGGTCTTCTCTCTAGGACCTAACTTGGTTTTGCTTTGGGCTTTAGCTCCACTAGGTCCAAGCTGTGGTTTTGTTCCAAATTTAGACAAAAAAGTAACTTTTTATGTTGTTTTAAAATTTGTCTTAACACTTGCCCTAGGGCTGCCCTTGGGGCTAGCTTTAGAATTGCATAGCCTCAGAATTTAATCAGATTGACCTTTAGGGGATGAATTCTCTTCTAGATTCAACAAAGCAAAATCTGTGATCTTTTTGAGAACCTTTTGAACCAAGTGTTCGCCCAGTCACAATGGAGAAAATTGCAATAAGGTGTTTTCCAATGAACTGACACTTCCAATGCCTGTGTAAGGATAAACTTGTGGTATCACAGGTTTAGGGGGAACACTGCTTTTTTCTGCTTATTTCAGTTCTCTAAAGCATGGTGGATTCATCAGTAATCCATTACTGCCAGAGGCTTCCATTTCTCCTCTGGTCTCACTGTTTTCATATAACGAGGTCATAATTACTGAGAACATTTTTATATAAACACTTTCAACTATGTCATTTGCAACACTGCTTATATGTGACTGTAAGGCTTTTTTTCGTGCTGATGTTTTAATTTTAGAATCAGATGTAAAGTGGGGGAGTTCATTGAATGGAGAACGATGTTCTGTATTTTCCAATACCCTTTGACATGCCTTCTTTAAAATTTCCTAAACTACACTTAACAAAGAATTTGTTTTTTCCTGTCCAGATTCTCCATTTCTAAATATTTCTTCCAATGTCCTTTGGTTTTCCACTTCTGGTGTTTTTTGGTTTTCACCTGAGTATTTTGAAAAGAGAGACAGTTTGGTGTTGTCTTCCATTTTTCTTTGACCTAGCACTATTTCATTTTGTACAGCTAGTTGGGTAAAAAGATCAGGATCCTGCTTTGAGTAAAAGCCGCTTGCCTTCAAAGATATTTTATTACATAAACTCTTTAAGATGTTTTTGACAGTTTCACTTGCAATGATGTTTTCTTGAAATGAAGTATTGTTTTGATATGTATACATCTTTTGGATTTCTAGGTCTATGTCATTTTTTATAAGCATCAAAATGATATTGGTGATTAGGTCAGCATATTCCTTAAGACTAGCAGGTCTTTCTCTGTAATTAGCTAATGTGTAATTTGTGACTTCCTGATTGAGAATGGTTCCAGCTGTTGATATTTTCGGGACAGTCACATCTAATGGCCTTTGGTTTAATTCAAGAAACACACTGTCATTTCGTTTACAATTTGTAAATTCTGAGCCAACATCTAGTTTTTCTCTAGTCTCAGGATCAATAATAAACAGCAATCTATTCTTTCTGTGGCAAAAGATTTTAATTTATTCAAAATAGTTTTAGTAATAAAGTAACAGTAAGCATTTTCCTTACATGGATCAGATTTCTTGGCGTCTTGTTTCTTAAGTACAGTTGTCTGATTATCATCAGAAAGAGCTGATTCCAGCTGAACATCTCTTCCCTTTCTTGCAAAAGGAAATCTCTCTCTTTTCCTTTCATTCACTGAATCTATAACAGGAGGTTGCTTACGCTTTGCCCTTTCATTCACTGAGTCTGTAACAAGAAGTTGTTGATGCTCTGCCCTTCCATTCACTGAGTCTTTAATAGGGGATTGTTGATGCTCTGCTTTGGAACATGCATTAGAACATGCTGTAGACAATCTTGGAGAAATGGAATCATTTGCACTGATGTGAACCATGATAGCAGAAGTGAGATTTTGAAGAACAATATCCACCATATCGTTGGAAATTGTAGCAACGTACTCCTTAGGAACTAAAAGTGTGAGAATAGCCTTATTTGCATACCCAGAGTCCCTTTCAGGGTTTGTTTCTAAATGTCTCCCATTTACATTATATTTAAGAGTGGATACAGCAAGTGGGAGATTATTCTCATCTATTGTTTCCTCACAGATATCAATTAAGATATCTTCAATGGTATCTAGTATTTGAAACTGAAGTTTTTATAATAATCACTTTTATTGAATAGCTTTTCAATAATATCTTCTGGCGCAACTGGATCAGTCTCTCTGTCAAATACATTTTTTTATATTTGCCTTTAGTAGACACAATATCTAACACTGTGCTAACAACCTGACTTGGAATACTTTCAAAAGCCACAACACTCTGTGTTAAGAATGGACTTCTTATGTCTTGATCTAATTTATGTTTGATTCCTTATAAAATTTGTCTAGCCACTTCTGTTGCACGTATATTTAATTTAGAGGCACTCAGTTGACATATCAAGGTGGTCTTTCCTGATTTACTGTGATCCATTGAGCAACAAGAAAATTGATCTTCAGAATATGAATCTTTGGTTGATAACCATGGTTGTTGTAAAGCAATCTCATCCTGCTGTGAAGGTAAAGCCACAGTGACTGTGAAACTGATGTGAGGACAAAAGAGAGCCTTTACTTTGGAAGTAGCAAGTGCTTCTAAATTTGTTATTATTGACTGTATAATATCTTCAACTACATTTATTTTGGTAAGCTTACCAATATTGAAAGTGGACTAAAGTGTGCATGGATTTCTGTCCAGTTGGGTAGAATAAACAGGAGACTATCCTCCATGGGTAGGTTTAGAAAAAGAAATATCTGCTGGAAAGGTGATAGTATTATACCTATTTTCACTTTCATTTCTATCTATCATGGCAGCAGAATGAAGTTTTTGAAATATGGTTCAAATGACATCTGCAACAATGGTTACATCTGCTTCAGATACTAAAGGGCCCCCTGTTTTATCCAGGGACCAAACAGATGTTTGAGCAAATGGTTCATCATCAGCATGAGGAATGTCACATAAATGGGACTGGGGAAGAGTAAACACCTTTAACTGACCAATTAAATCTGAAAATTTTCATTCAAAATATTTCTTACAATGGGCACAACTGGAGACTTTTTTGGCTNTGTGCACTTACTACAGCTCATAGAAGTAAGTGCACTGGTCTATCAGTGTGCTGATGATCTGACTTGCTACAATGTTTTCTTCAAATATGTTAGTTGAAGATGGTTCCTTGTAGCATTTTTCTTTGTCTAGTTTGTTCTTAATTATACTAAGCATGTCAGTGACAGTATTAACAGTATAAGTAAGCAATTCTGAATAGAAAAAGTAAAGCTGTTGAAGGACATTGTTTATGTTTTCCTGGCAAATCATATTACTTGATTTAGATTCATCAGGAAGCGTAGTCAGTGTTTATAACTTGGGAAATATTGTTTTCATTGGTGGTTTCTGTTGCACAGCAAAAAAGTTTTCAATAGATGTTCTCACAATTTCAGAAAAAGCATATATAAAGACATGTTTAAACTGTAGGTCTGCAAATGACTCTAAGGTGTTCAGAACCCCTTCCAAGATCTCTTGAGTGATTTGGTGGCCAGCGATCCCCAGTGTTTTGTCTTTCAACTTTGTGTTGTAAGTTGGTACATCGTTGAGACTGTTTGTTCATAAGAAACCACATTTTCTTCTAGCAGCAGTTTCTTTCTTCCTTTGTAGTGTTTCTTTACTATCCATTGTGAACATCTGAGTCAAGAAGCACAACTCTAATTTTTCAAATAGCTTTTTAATGATTTCCTGGCCAAATATATTAATTTGTGCTTGAGAATCCTCAACTCTAGAAGCAGCTCTTTCAAAATGATGGTGACTGCTTTCACATGGCTCAAGAAGTGACAAACTTAAAAGTGAAACAGATTGTTCTAATTCTGTTGCTTTTGTTGAAATTTCATTCAAAACAGCCTCGGCTATGATCGGTAGCTTATATTTTTTGTTATCCATCTTGCTTGATTCTGTTTGCCATTTGTCAAACATTTGTTTAAAAATATCTTCTTTGGGAAAGAGTTTGTCTAGTTGTGAAGAAAGATTCTCCAAAGAGAACTGGACTTCTGGATTTGCAACAGAGGTTGTGCTAAAATACCCCCATGGAAGTTTGAGATAATTTGAATGTGAGCCTTTTATTGGATTGGCCAAATTATTCTTCATAGCATGTAGTCCTTGCAAAACTGTACTCACTATTCCACTTGCTCTCTCAATTTGATCAGAAAGTAAAGTGTTTACATTTGCCACTGCTCTATTTTGTTTCACCTCTTCAAATTCATTCACATTGTTTGCAGAATATTATGTACTATATCCCTGGCATACATTTTTAGCTCTGCAGTGGGGAGTTTTGCTCTCAGTGAGGGATTTTTGGCCTCCCCTGTTGACAGTAGGTGTGGGAGCCCAATGGAAGTTTTGGACCAGCTACCTTTTAGGGTCTTCTCTCTAGGACCTAACTTGGTTTTGCTTTGGGCTTTAGCTCCACTAGGTCCAAGCTGTGGTTTTGTTCCAAATTTAGACAAAAAAGTAACTTTTTATGTTGTTTTAAAATTTGTCTTAACACTTGCCCTAGGGCTGCCCTTGGGGCTAGCTTTAGAATTGCATAGCCTCAGAATTTAATCAGATTGACCTTTAGGGGATGAATTCTCTTCTAGATTCAACAAAGCAAAATCTGTGATCTTTTTGAGAACCTTTTGAACCAAGTGTTCGCCCAGTCACAATGGAGAAAATTGCAATAAGGTGTTTTCCAATGAACTGACACTTCCAATGCCTGTGTAAGGATAAACTTGTGGTATCACAGGTTTAGGGGGAACACTGCTTTTTTCTGCTTGTTTCAGTTCTCTAAAGCATGGTGGATTCATCAGTAATCCATTACTGCCAGAGGCTTCCATTTCTCCTCTGGTCTCACTGTTTTCATATAACGAGGTCATAATTACTGAGAACATTTTTATATAAACACTTTCAACTATGTCATTTGCAACACTGCTTATATGTGACTGTAAGGCTTTTTTT
Source organism: Raphicerus campestris (assembly GCA_006410735.1). Classification (NCBI taxonomy): domain Eukaryota; kingdom Metazoa; phylum Chordata; class Mammalia; order Artiodactyla; family Bovidae; genus Raphicerus; species Raphicerus campestris. The sequence goes on along the minus strand of SJYW01036368.1, from coordinate 11,245 downwards.
CGTGCTGATGTTTTAATTTTAGAATCAGATGTAAAGTGGGGGAGTTCATTGAATGGAGAACGATGTTCTGTATTTTCCAATACCCTTTGACATGCCTTCTTTAAAATTTCCTAAACTACACTTAACAAAGAATTTGTTTTTTCCTGTCCAGATTCTCCATTTCTAAATATTTCTTCCAATGTCCTTTGGTTTTCCACTTCTGGTGTTTTTTGGTTTTCACCTGAGTATTTTGAAAAGAGAGACAGTTTGGTGTTGTCTTCCATTTTTCTTTGACCTAGCACTATTTCATTTTGTACAGCTAGTTGGGTAAAAAGATCAGGATCCTGCTTTGAGTAAAAGCCGCTTGCCTTCAAAGATATTTTATTACATAAACTCTTTAAGATGTTTTTGACAGTTTCACTTGCAATGATGTTTTCTTGAAATGAAGTATTGTTTTGATATGTATACATCTTTTGGATTTCTAGGTCTATGTCATTTTTTATAAGCATCAAAATGATATTGGTGATTAGGTCAGCATATTCCTTAAGACTAGCAGGTCTTTCTCTGTAATTAGCTAATGTGTAATTTGTGACTTCCTGATTGAGAATGGTTCCAGCTGTTGATATTTTCGGGACAGTCACATCTAATGGCCTTTGGTTTAATTCAAGAAACACACTGTCATTTCGTTTACAATTTGTAAATTCTGAGCCAACATCTAGTTTTTCTCTAGTCTCAGGATCAATAATAAACAGCAATCTATTCTTTCTGTGGCAAAAGATTTTAATTTATTCAAAATAGTTTTAGTAATAAAGTAACAGTAAGCATTTTCCTTACATGGATCAGATTTCTTGGCGTCTTGTTTCTTAAGTACAGTTGTCTGATTATCATCAGAAAGAGCTGATTCCAGCTGAACATCTCTTCCCTTTCTTGCAAAAGGAAATCTCTCTCTTTTCCTTTCATTCACTGAATCTATAACAGGAGGTTGCTTACGCTTTGCCCTTTCATTCACTGAGTCTGTAACAAGAAGTTGTTGATGCTCTGCCCTTCCATTCACTGAGTCTTTAATAGGGGATTGTTGATGCTCTGCTTTGGAACATGCATTAGAACATGCTGTAGACAATCTTGGAGAAATGGAATCATTTGCACTGATGTGAACCATGATAGCAGAAGTGAGATTTTGAAGAACAATATCCACCATATCGTTGGAAATTGTAGCAACGTACTCCTTAGGAACTAAAAGTGTGAGAATAGCCTTATTTGCATACCCAGAGTCCCTTTCAGGGTTTGTTTCTAAATGTCTCCCATTTACATTATATTTAAGAGTGGATACAGCAAGTGGGAGATTATTCTCATCTATTGTTTCCTCACAGATATCAATTAAGATATCTTCAATGGTATCTAGTATTTGAAACTGAAGTTTTTATAATAATCACTTTTATTGAATAGCTTTTCAATAATATCTTCTGGCGCAACTGGATCAGTCTCTCTGTCAAATACATTTTTTTATATTTGCCTTTAGTAGACACAATATCTAACACTGTGCTAACAACCTGACTTGGAATACTTTCAAAAGCCACAACACTCTGTGTTAAGAATGGACTTCTTATGTCTTGATCTAATTTATGTTTGATTCCTTATAAAATTTGTCTAGCCACTTCTGTTGCACGTATATTTAATTTAGAGGCACTCAGTTGACATATCAAGGTGGTCTTTCCTGATTTACTGTGATCCATTGAGCAACAAGAAAATTGATCTTCAGAATATGAATCTTTGGTTGATAACCATGGTTGTTGTAAAGCAATCTCATCCTGCTGTGAAGGTAAAGCCACAGTGACTGTGAAACTGATGTGAGGACAAAAGAGAGCCTTTACTTTGGAAGTAGCAAGTGCTTCTAAATTTGTTATTATTGACTGTATAATATCTTCAACTACATTTATTTTGGTAAGCTTACCAATATTGAAAGTGGACTAAAGTGTGCATGGATTTCTGTCCAGTTGGGTAGAATAAACAGGAGACTATCCTCCATGGGTAGGTTTAGAAAAAGAAATATCTGCTGGAAAGGTGATAGTATTATACCTATTTTCACTTTCATTTCTATCTATCATGGCAGCAGAATGAAGTTTTTGAAATATGGTTCAAATGACATCTGCAACAATGGTTACATCTGCTTCAGATACTAAAGGGCCCCCTGTTTTATCCAGGGACCAAACAGATGTTTGAGCAAATGGTTCATCATCAGCATGAGGAATGTCACATAAATGGGACTGGGGAAGAGTAAACACCTTTAACTGACCAATTAAATCTGAAAATTTTCATTCAAAATATTTCTTACAATGGGCACAACTGGAGACTTTTTTGGCTCTTTGAGTTTTGTATAGAACAGTCTTTTGGACTCTGTGGGAGAGGGGGAGGGTGGGATGATTTGGGAAAATGGCATTGAAACATGTATAATATCATATATGAAGCAAATCGCCAGTCCAGGTTCGATGCATGATACTGGATGCTTGGGGCAGGTGCACTGGGATGACCCAGATTGATGGTATGGGGAGGGAGGACGGAGGGGGGTTCAGGATGGGGAACACGTGTATACCTGTGGTGGATTCATGTTGATGTATGGCAAACCAATACAATATTGTACAGTAATTAACCTCCAATTAAAATAAATTAATTTATATTAAAAAAGAGTTTTTAGTGTTTTTTTCTCATTCCTGTTGCTTAAGAGAATCTAATTTAGTTTCATTTTCTGCTGGTCTTTCCTCCCCAGCACTTTCTTTCTCTGTATCTGCAGGATCTTCTAGATATGAATCTGGGTCAGCTCCTCCAGGAAGAAAATTTCCATAGATTGGCCTGTATCTGTAATTTTCAATGCCTCTCTCTTCTGGTTCAGGTTCATTAAACATATCTGGAGAAATTGCATCTAAAATGAAATTGACTAAACTCTTAAGTATTTGTTTCTCTTGTAGTGGCTTACTTATACATGTTTCCAAATCTGGCAAGTTCATGTTTAATTCAGTTTGAAGAGCTTTCAAAATAGTACTTAACACTTTCTTTGCATGCCTGTTTAAAGTCGACTGCAATCGTTTTTCATGTGTGTTACCACAAATGTTGGTATTTTCACTTTCACAGTATGTCTTGTTCTTTTTATTTCCACAGGTTATAGCACCAAGATTCTCTAAATTTCTATTGGCAAACCCTTCCAACTTAGCAAAAACCATTTCAAAGATGTCCGAGGCCAAGGTTTTTAGTTTATTCAGATTCTTTTCTTTTGTAGTTCCTATTTCGGGGGCAGTAGTTTTCCCCTTGTTAGTTACCTCTTGGCTACCTGGCCAGGTCACATTGGATGCTATACTGGAGATTATGTCATAGCATCTGCTCATTTTTTCAAAAAGCAAAGCAAATGACAGGCTGTCAGTGTCAATATGCTCTGAGATAGCTTTAAATTCTGAATTTTTGAAAATGCCATCTGTCTCAACACCACATAGTTTTGAAACAATACTTTCTAGAATTGTATGAGAAATGAGCTTAATACTGGACTACAGAGTACTGGTTGTTCTCAAATTCTTATTGATCCCCTCTGTATTTTGCTCATCAGATAGGGGAGAATGTGGGTGGTCTCCAGTGAGCTTGCATAACATAACATACAAGGCATCTCCAATTCTGTCTAACACTTGAAATCTAGCACATCAGTGAACTTCCTCCTGCATGCGAGGGTGATGAGAAGGCAAAAGTTTTGTTGATCAATGCCATCAGTCCCATGTGAGATTTTAGACCTTAGCTTATCTGAAGGGAGTAAAATATTACTTTTGTCTGTGTTTCCACTTAAAACCTCACAAATGCAAGTAGCTAATGAACTTGTCATAATGTCATTATTTAGCTTTGTGACAACAGAGTCTAATTCATTTTCAGCATCAGCAAAAAATCCTGTATCTCTAAAGTTCTTGGAAGGGCTATTCTTCCTAACATTTAGATTTTTCTTATTGTGTCGTAGTTCTTTCTGGATAGCATCCAAAACAATTTTTACCACTTTAGTTGTGAAAGTACTAAGGTGAGATTGAAACGAAGATTTCTAGTCAGAAGTAGGCTTTGAATGGGCAGCATGGATTTCTGGTTTGAAGCAAGTTTGTAATTTTGGACAAATAAATGAGTTCAATTTCTTAAAAATTGTGTTAATGATTTTATCATTAAGGTTATCTACAGAGTCTGATGTTAAGCCACTTGTTCCAGATTCTACCCAGGGAAGTTTTGTAGGGTCCACACTAAATGCAGATAAAAATTGCATCTTCCTTTTACTGTCAAACCATATTTGTAATGACTCTTTGTTTTGTACATCAGCATTAGCTAGAGAAGTTTGATGTACTGATGAAGAATGTCCGATAATATGACAAGAAGCTATGTGAAATATTTTTAATATAGCATTTACAGTATCTTGAGATACCATATGGATTTCTGACACAGAGAACATATGGTCCATCCATTCTTGATGTGATGGATCTTGTGGTTTTCTTGAGGTAAGAAGTGAAGCCCCTCTACCATCTTCATAATCTGAGTGATCAGACGGCCCAGAAGATAGATCTTTGAGCATCTCTGCTAAAATACTCCTCATTATATCTTCTGAGGCTTTTTGTATTTGATATGTTTCATCTTGACTGAAAAGCAAAATGTCTTTATTCAAACCTGGCTTGTCCTTTAAAGGGTCCTTATTAAAAGTTGGAAGGTTGGTATTTAATTCCTGATCATGAAATGCTACTTTGCATCAATAAGTAGGCTTTGTAGATAATTCATATTTCTTTTGTGTTTAAAATCAGCATTTTCCCCAGTTAATCAGTAGTCAAGAACCTGTTCTTGTAATTTTGCTTTTTCATCTTTGATAGATGAAATCAATACATTTTCTACAATTCTATTTCTTCATTTTTGTCTTCAGAATAAAGGGCCATACTAGGAACATTTAATAGGTGGAAACAGNTGAAATAACCTCCAGCATAGTATCCAGTGTGACCTGGCCAGGTAGCCAAGAGGTAACTAACAAGGGGAAAACTACTGCCCCCAAAATAGGAACCACAAAAGAAAAGCATCTGAATAAACTAAAAACCTTGGCCTTGGATATCTTTGAAATGGTTTTTGCTAAGTTGGAAGGGTTTGCCAATAGAAATTTAGAAAATCTTGGTGCTATAATCTGTGGAAATAAAAAGAACAGGACATACTGTGAAAGTGAAAATACCAACATTTGTGGTAACACACATGAAAAACGATTGCAGTCGACTTTATACAGGCATGCAAAGAAAGTGTCAAGTACTATTTTGAAGGTTCTTCAAACTGAATTAAACATGAACTTGCCAGATTTGGAAACATGTATAAGTAAGCCACTACAAGAGAGACAAATACTTAAGATTTTAGTCAATTTCATTTTAGATGCAATTTCTCCAGATATGTTTAATGAACCTGAACCAGAAGAGAGAGGCATTGAAAATCACAGATATAGGCCAATCTACGGAAATTTTCTTCCTGGAGGAGCTGACCCAGATTCATATCTGGAAGATCCTGCAGATACAGAGAAAGAAAGTGCTGGGGAGGAAAGACCAGCAGAAGATGAAACTAAATCAGATTCTCTTAAGCAACAGGAACTAGAAAAAACACTAAAAACTTTTGAAGTAGAACTCAAAGAGCCAAAAAAGTCCCCAGTTGTGCCCATTGTAAGAAATATTTTGAATGAAATTTTTCAGAATGATTTAATTGGTCAGTTAAAGGTGTTTACTCTTCCCCAGTCTCATTTATGTGACATTCCTCATGCTGATGATGAACCATTTGCTCAAACATCTGTTCAGTCCCTGGATGAAACAGTGGGCCCTTTAGTATCTGAAGCAGATATAACCATTGTTGCTGATGATATCGTTAGAACCATATTTCAAAAACTTTATTCTGTTGCCATGACAGATAGAAATGAAAGTGAAAATAGGTATAATACTACCACCTTTCAAGCAGATATCTCTTTTCCTAAACATACCCAAAGAGGAAAGTCCCCTGTTTATTCTACCATACTGGAAAGAAATCCATGCACACTTCAGTCCACTTTCAATATTGTTAAACTAACCAAAATAAATGTAGTTGAAGATATTATACAGTCAATATTAACAAATTTAAAAGCGTTTGCTACTTCCAAAGTAAAGGCTCTCTTTTGTCCTCACATCAGTTTCACAGTTCCTGTGGCTTTACCTTCACAGCAGGATGAGATTGCTTTACAACAACCGTGGTTATCCACCAAAGATTCACATTCTGAAGACCAATTTTCTTGTTGCTCAATGGATCACAGTAAATCAGGAAAGACCACTTCAATATGTCAGCTGAGTGCCTCTAAATTAAATATGTATGCAACAGAAGTGGCTAGACAAATTTTACAAGGAATCAAACATAAATTAGATCAAGACATAAGAAGTCCATTCTTAACTCAGAGTGTTGTGGCTTTTGAAAGCATTCCAAGTCAGGTTGTTAGCACAGTGTTAGATATTGTGTCTACTAAAGGCAAATATGAAAAAAATGTATTTGACAGAGAGACTGATCCAGTTGTGCCAGAAGATATTATTGAAAAGCTATTCAATAAAAGTGATTATCGTAAAAAACTTCAATTTCAAATACTAGATACCATTGAAGGTATCTTAATTGATATCTGTGAGGAAACAATAGATGAGAATAATCTCCCACTTGCTGTATCCACTCTTAAATGTAATGTAAGTGGGAGACATTTAGAAACAAACTCTGAAAGGGACCCTAGGTATGCAAATAAGGCTATTCTTACACTTTTAGTTCCTAAGGAGTGCGTTGCTATGATTTCCAACGATATGGTAGATATTGTTCTTCAAAATCTCACTTCTGCTATCATGGTTTGCGTAAGTGCAAATGATACAGCATTTTCTGGTGCATTTTCCAAAGCAGAGCATCAACAATCCCCTATTAAAGACTCAGTGAATAGAAGGGCAGAGCGTCAACAACCTTTTGTTACAAACTCAGTGAATGAAAGGGCAAAGCGTAAGCAGCCTCCTGTTATAGATTCAGTGAATGAAAGGAAAAAGGACCGATTTCCTTTTGCAAGAAAGGGAAGAGATGTTCAGCTGAAATCAGCTCTTTCTGATGATAATCAGACAACTGTACTTAATAAACAAGATGCCAAAAATTCTACTCCTGATCCATGTAAGGAAAGTGCTCACTTTATTACTAAAACTATTTTGAATAGATTAAAATCTTTTNTTCACTGGTTTCTGATGTAGCTGAGCCAAGAGAGCATCAAGTAGCTGTAGGATGATCACTGTTTCTTCAGTTGCAACTAGCCCTTCATTATGAAGTCCAACTTGTATATAACCTAGTATAGTGCTGATTGCTTCCTTTAGATAACCAATCAGAGAGGACTGGTAACAAACAATTTTGTATTTCTTCTTTGCCAATCAAACGGGCAGCATCAGTCTTAGCACTGGATTTCCATTTGCTGGCTCTTTGAAGGAATGTATACGTTGGATATTCTCTGTGTTGCTGATAAGCTGGGTCAGTAGTGATTTTAAGATGAGCCAATTCACTTTGCTTAGAAGATGCAAGGACCATCAGCTTTTCTAAAATCACACGAACCATGTCCTCTGCAACATCATTCATGTTCTCCAAAGCATAACGCAGTGAAACTTCTGAAGTTTTTTCTTTTGGAGAAAGAAAATGTTCTCCACTGACTAAATCTGATTTAAAGTGACCTGATATATTTTCTGGTGAAAATTCCTCAGTACATGTTTTCTTAACTGCAGACTGTAACTTCTCAAGCACATTTTCCATAATTTCAGCAGCTGCTGAGGAAATATCAACATTGGAGAGCAAGTCTCCTTTGTCAGTGTCAGTTTGGGGAGGCAAAGATTTGGTCGTAACAGTGGAAAGGGTGGGGATGGTCTGGATTAGTTCAGACATNCAAAACAATACTTCATTTCAAGAAAACATCATTGCAAGTGAAACTGTCAAAAACATCTTAAAGAGTTTATGTAATAAAATACCTTTGAAGGCAAGTGGCTTTTACTCAAAGCAGGACCCTGATCTTTTTACCCAACTAGCTGTACAAAGTGAAATAGTGCCAGGTCAAAGAAAAATGGAAGACATCACCAAACTGTCTCTCTTTTCAAAATTCTCAGGTGAAAACCAAAAAACACCAGAAGTGGAAAACCAGAGAAGGACATTGGAAGAANAAATGCCATCTGTCTCAACACCACATAGTTTTGAAACAATACTTTCTAGAATTGTATGAGAAATGAGCTTAATACTGGACTACAGAGTACTGGTTGTTCTCAAATTCTTATTGATCCCCTCTGTATTTTGCTCATCAGATAGGGGAGAATGTGGGTGGTCTCCAGTGAGCTTGCATAACATAACATACAAGGCATCTCCAATTCTGTCTAACACTTGAAATCTAGCACATCAGTGAACTTCCTCCTGCATGCGAGGGTGATGAGAAGGCAAAAGTTTTGTTGATCAATGCCATCAGTCCCATGTGAGATTTTAGACCTTAGCTTATCTGAAGGGAGTAAAATATTACTTTTGTCTGTGTTTCCACTTAAAACCTCACAAATGCAAGTAGCTAATGAACTTGTCATAATGTCATTATTTAGCTTTGTGACAACAGAGTCTAATTCATTTTCAGCATCAGCAAAAAATCCTGTATCTCTAAAGTTCTTGGAAGGGCTATTCTTCCTAACATTTAGATTTTTCTTATTGTGTCGTAGTTCTTTCTGGATAGCATCCAAAACAATTTTTACCACTTTAGTTGTGAAAGTACTAAGGTGAGATTGAAACGAAGATTTCTAGTCAGAAGTAGGCTTTGAATGGGCAGCATGGATTTCTGGTTTGAAGCAAGTTTGTAATTTTGGACAAATAAATGAGTTCAATTTCTTAAAAATTGTGTTAATGATTTTATCATTAAGGTTATCTACAGAGTCTGATGTTAAGCCACTTGTTCCAGATTCTACCCAGGGAAGTTTTGTAGGGTCCACACTAAATGCAGATAAAAATTGCATCTTCCTTTTACTGTCAAACCATATTTGTAATGACTCTTTGTTTTGTACATCAGCATTAGCTAGAGAAGTTTGATGTACTGATGAAGAATGTCCGATAATATGACAAGAAGCTATGTGAAATATTTTTAATATAGCATTTACAGTATCTTGAGATACCATATGGATTTCTGACACAGAGAACATATGGTCCATCCATTCTTGATGTGATGGATCTTGTGGTTTTCTTGAGGTAAGAAGTGAAGCCCCTCTACCATCTTCATAATCTGAGTGATCAGACGGCCCAGAAGATAGATCTTTGAGCATCTCTGCTAAAATACTCCTCATTATATCTTCTGAGGCTTTTTGTATTTGATATGTTTCATCTTGACTGAAAAGCAAAATGTCTTTATTCAAACCTGGCTTGTCCTTTAAAGGGTCCTTATTAAAAGTTGGAAGGTTGGTATTTAATTCCTGATCATGAAATGCTACTTTGCATCAATAAGTAGGCTTTGTAGATAATTCATATTTCTTTTGTGTTTAAAATCAGCATTTTCCCCAGTTAATCAGTAGTCAAGAACCTGTTCTTGTAATTTTGCTTTTTCATCTTTGATAGATGAAATCAATACATTTTCTACAATTCTATTTCTTCATTTTTGTCTTCAGAATAAAGGGCCATACTAGGAACATTTAATAGGTGGAAACAGGCTCCCACACCTAGGAGCACCAGCTACTCCAGTCCTGGTGAGTCTGTTCCTTTCTTCAGTGCCAGAGGAACTCCTCATTCTGGAGTGTCTGCTCTTTTGGACATCTGTTTTCACTGGTTTCTGATGTAGCTGAGCCAAGAGAGCATCAAGTAGCTGTAGGATGATCACTGTTTCTTCAGTTGCAACTAGCCCTTCATTATGAAGTCCAACTTGTATATAACCTAGTATAGTGCTGATTGCTTCCTTTAGATAACCAATCAGAGAGGACTGGTAACAAACAATTTTGTATTTCTTCTTTGCCAATCAAACGGGCAGCATCAGTCTTAGCACTGGATTTCCATTTGCTGGCTCTTTGAAGGAATGTATACGTTGGATATTCTCTGTGTTGCTGATAAGCTGGGTCAGTAGTGATTTTAAGATGAGCCAATTCACTTTGCTTAGAAGATGCAAGGACCATCAGCTTTTCTAAAATCACACGAACCATGTCCTCTGCAACATCATTCATGTTCTCCAAAGCATAACGCAGTGAAACTTCTGAAGTTTTTTCTTTTGGAGAAAGAAAATGTTCTCCACTGACTAAATCTGATTTAAAGTGACCTGATATATTTTCTGGTGAAAATTCCTCAGTACATGTTTTCTTAACTGCAGACTGTAACTTCTCAAGCACATTTTCCATAATTTCAGCAGCTGCTGAGGAAATATCAACATTGGAGAGCAAGTCTCCTTTGTCAGTGTCAGTTTGGGGAGGCAAAGATTTGGTCGTAACAGTGGAAAGGGTGGGGATGGTCTGGATTAGTTCAGACATCATTTCCTGAAAAATGTTTCTTAAAATCAACTCAGCTTCCTCTTTTAGATGATGTTTAAAGTTAACAAAAACATTATTTAACTCATGCATCTCACTGATAGCTTTTGGTTTTTCATCTGAAGACAGCTGGGCATTCTAGGCCATCTGTTTCAGTGGTAGCATCTTTACATTTCCTAGTGCCTGTTTTACTCCGTACAAGGTGACTATTGGATTTACAGGTTTTAAAGTTGGGGAATTCAGATATCTCGTTATATTTAGGTTTGGGGAGTAGGGTTTGTTTTCCAAGTGTTCTTTCCTGTGATATGTTGTTTCTACATCTGTTCTTTTACAGGCAAAAGATGAGTTTGATGGTGCCACTGGTTGCTCTATTGACCTGTCAGCTGCCTCTTTACAGGGCTCTGCCTGAACCATCTTACTTGTTTCATATAGCAATGTCTCACAGCATTTGCTGCAGCAACTCTCACTATCAGAAGAGAGGGTAGAATTATCAGGCATTGGGCATGTAATATTTTGCAATTTTTCTTCATATTTTGTGATGGCTGGGTATAATACACTGGTCATTGCAGCCATGACCCAGGTCACTACATTTTGAATTATACTGTTCAATTCTTCAGAAGTTACCTGGAAAGGAGGTGAGTGGGGATGTTAGGACCTAACTGGAACCAGGACAGGCTCTGAGGGGCAGGCTGGGTCTGAGGTTTGGTCTCTGGGAGGGCTGAGGCACTGGGAGCTCCCACAGGCAGTGT